>RQOL01000831.1:0-41222 GCA_013076295.1 Sanderia malayensis
TGTTGTTATTAGATTTAAGTTTATTTTCATTTTTAAATTGTAAATATGTTGCGTTGAATGTAAAATTAAACGGGTGTAGGCATGTGCCTAACCCAAAAAAAAAAAAAAAAAAAAATGATCAGAAAGGTGTTTCTTCCAGGTGAGGCCATTCCATTGCAGTTCGGTTTGGTTGACTCTTGCGATTACTGCAAACGCTAGTAACTCGACCGTAAAATTTCTGGTAGTGGGGACCTGCGTTCGCGCTAGTCTCCTCCTCAAAGTGATAAAGGAAAAGTTGGCTTACTTTAACTATGGTAAGTTGTTGGGCAATCGAAACAATGTTCGACGATTTCGAATAGTTTCCAAGAGGGTCTTATATCATTAACATTTAGATATACATTTAGAGAAACAACCCATGAAATATGACACAACATAGAAATACAAACAACTCAAACAAAAAGACATCGCGACAGGAGGAAGCAGAGTGACTTACATAACATAACATAACATAACATATAACTGTTGTTGTTGGATTATATTGAAAGATTATATGACAGGTATTTTTTGTTTTGTTTTTGTTGTATTCACTACAATAAAAACCCGCATGTAAGAACCAATGATTTAAGAACCTTCAGGGTGATGTTGCTGCTCAGAACAATAGACAAAACAATAGCCTATTGTCTTGGAAGACTAGGCTTGAAGGAAAATTTACATGTTCTTATATGCGGGTTTTTACTGTATAAAATGTCTTAATTATTGATTGAAAATAGAACTTTGTCGAATCTGGATCCTTAATAAAAGGATCAAAAATACTGCTAAAGGTTCAGTGTCATATTAGTCTGTTAGGCCGGAGAGAATGAAAAACATGTCAATTGTTGCGAATGATATCAGCGTCAAGGCGCTCTTCCTTTGCTTACGACCATACCACCATGAGTATTCCGGTTCTCGTCCGATCACCGTAGTCAAGCATGGTCGGGCCAGGTCAGTACCTGGATGGGTGACTGCCTGGGAACACCTGGTGTTGTAGGCTTCCATTTTTATTTTCACTTTAAGTTTCCAGACATTGATGGCTAAATTGTTGTGCTCATTAACATGCTGCAACTCAGCCAAGAGAGTTTTATTTGTGTCAGAAATGACACTAACCTGTTGGGGCACTTTAAAAGACTAGAGAAATATTGTATGTGTGTTAAGAATTGTTAAATGTCACGAAAATGGAGGAACAGTAATGCAAAGTACATTGAAGTAAGAAGGGAAGAAACCAAAAGCAAGCAGTGGAAAAAGTCAAAGTATACTATTCAGAAAAATAAATAATCTGAAAAATTTAAAATGCTGCATATGAAGCGTGTTAGGTACTCACCACTAAACTATGTTGTGTCTGGATTTTCAACGACAAGGGTGAGACAGAAAGTCTACGCAAATTATATAGTCATGTCATGCATGCAAAAATAGTCGATGCATGTGTGCGGGCATAAAATAAAACCATTAATTCATTAATTACCGTAACTGTCGCTTGTCAAAGTAGATGCGGTTATTTGTAATACATACTTACGATAATGGATATTGCAATGTCTTCTTGGACGCCTCCATTTCTCCTCTATGTCAGTTCCTGCACGTCGCCACGTTTTAGGCCCCCTGTATTACCACACCACCCTTCCCCCCATAAGTGTCGATTTCTCTGCAGAGCCACGCCCCGCGCTCTCACAAATGCAGGCAGTTCCCCACTGTCATAGTCGATCCAATGAAAAGTCTTCGATCTTGATGCAATCTGTTATATTTCTTTAAACGCTCCCTCGTGTGAGTTATGAGAAGAATTGCAGTGGTCTGCATTGACGTCCGCATCTAGTTCATACTTACCTGACGGGGAAGATAACATGATCAAAAAGGTGTTTCTTTCAGGGTGAGGCCATTCCATTGCAGTTCGGTTTGGTTGACCCCTGCGATTACTGCAAACGCTAGTAACTAGACCGTAAAATTTCTGGTAGTGGGGACCTGCGTTCGCGCTAGTCCCCTCCTCAAAGTGATAAAGGAAAAGTTGGCTTACTTTAACTATGGTAAGTTGTTGGGCAATTGAAACAATGTTCGACGATTTGGAATAGTTTCCAAGAGGCTCTTATATCATTAACATTTAGATATACATTTAGAGAAAAAAGCCATGAAGTATGACACAACATATACAAACAAACAACTCAAATAAAAAGACATCGCGACAGGAGGAAGCAGAGTGACCTACAAAACATAACATAACATAACATATAACTGTTGTTGTTGGATTATATTGAATGATTATATGACAGGTATTTTTTGTTTTGTTTTTGTTGTATTCACTACAATAAAAACCCGCATGTAAGAACCAATGATTTAAGAACCTTCAGGGTGATGTTGCTGCTCAGAACAATAGACAAAACAATAGCCTATTGTCTTGGAAGACTAGGCTTGAAGGAAAATTTACATGTTCTTATATGCGGGTTTTTACTGTATAAAATGTCTTAATTATTGATTGAAAATAGAACTTTGTCGAATCTGGATCCTTAATAAAAGGATCAAAAATACTGCTAAAGGTTCAGTGTCATATTAGTCTGTTAGGCCGGAGAGAATGAAAAACATGTCAATTGTTGCGAATGATATCAGCGTCAAGGCGCTCTTCCTTTGCCTACGACCATACCACCATGAGTATACCGGTTCTCGTCCGGTCACCGTAGTCAAGCATGGTCGGGTCAGGTCAGTACCTGTGTAAAACCACTTAAAAAGGGGTTTTACACGTGGGTTCAACGACGAAGGTTCAAGCACAACAGATTATTAATATTACGACAAACTCACAGTTATTTTCTTGACAGAAGAGTCTTTGGTGATTCGGTTTTCTTTTCGTTCAAATGCACTTCTTTAATTCAAATTCAATCGATACTGATACTCGTGACGCGGTCACTCAACAACAACCAACAAAAATCCAACTGCACATTTAACTACAAATTCAACTCCCCATGGTTAATTGTTGCTGTAGTTGCAAGCATCGTTGCATTGTTGTTTCGCAACATTACTCCCGTCTTTAAATTCAAGCCTCCGGGCTTGTAGAACAGCTAAACCGCGCATATTTCTAATGGACGATGGAAATCCTCTGGACGCGAGATGGCCGGTTCATCGTTTGAATCGGGAACAATAAGATCAGGAGAGCCAGCGGCCGGTGGAGAGGCTGGAGGATCAATCGTGAAACTATCTGGCGGTAAATCGGAGTCGATGAAATCTGGTAGCGGAACTGCATCGGATGGAGGCTCGATCAGACGGTCAGCCGGATCGTAGCAAGGCTTTAATCGATTAGCGTGCACTGGAACCGAGACCGGGCGGTTATCGACGGTGCGAAGTTTAAAGTTGACCGGAGATAATTTGGCGACAATACGATACGGGCCGTGATAATTGTGCGAGAGCTTTTTGACAATCCTTTGCCAGATTTGGGGGTGTAGACCCAAACTTTCGAGCCGATGCCGTATCTGACGGGTGCGGAGGTTTTGTCGTATTGCAATTTCATGCGTTGCTGGGCGAGCTCAGTATTCGATGAAATGATGCGTTGAGCTTCTTCAAGATTGCGAACGATGCGTTCCCGATGCTCGGCAACAGATGATGACAAATTCGTATCCGGCATAAGGAGGGCGGTATCAATCGGTAAGCGCGGCTCACGACCATAAAGCAGATAAAACGGAGACTCACCCGTGGTTGCATTGGGCGAAACACGATAAGCGAACAAAATCAGAGGAATGTGCTTGTCCCAATCCTTCTGGTGTGAACTGACGTACATGGAGATACCTTCAGCTAACGTGGCATTAAATCTCTCGACCAAGCCGTCGGTTTGCGGATGATAAGACGTTGTATGTAGACGACGAGTATTGATAAGGGCACAAACTTCCTTGACAATGGAGGCTAGGAAATTGGCTCCGCGATCCGAAAGAAGCGTACGAGGGGCACCGTGACGAGCGAGAATTTGGTCAACAATCAACTGAGCAATCCGGGGGGCTTCCGTAGATGGCAACGCGAACGCTTCAGGCCAACGAGTGTAAGAATCGGAGAAAACGATGATGTAGCGGTTACCGTCGTGCGTAGGTTGGAATGGACCAAGAATATCCATGGCGACTCGATCAAAGGCACCTTCAACAGGGATCGGTAGAAGTGGAGCTTTACGTTGACCTCGTGGGATTTTCTTCATCGCGCAATCTGTGCAAGAACGACACCAGTGTTCAATGTCTTTGAACATGCCATGCCAGTAGTATCGCGAGCGAATCTTCTCGTACGCTTTGATTGCACCGAGATGTCCAGCTGTTGCATCATCGTGACAGGAAACGAGGATGTCGTGGCAAAGAGAGGCTGGAATAACGACCTGTGGAACCAAGGATTTAACACGACGACCACCAGGGGTCCATAGATCACAGAGTATACCGTGTTCATTTATAAAATACGAGTCAATGGTTAATAAAATAGAACGAGCTTTTAAATCATTAGAGGGCAATTCTTTAGATTCCAGATAGCGAATGATATCATAAAGGTTATTGTCTTGACGTTGAAACTGATAAAGTTGCTCTATCGAAGGACAAGACTGATCAACAACAGTAAGCGGCAATGAATGTGGATGAATAACATCAGAAGTAAGTGCATCGAGGGAATATGTGCGGCGTGACAGGGCATCTGCATTAGCATTGGCAGTACCTGCACGATGAATAATTTCGAAATCGTATTGTTGTAGTTGCAAAGACCAACGAGCGAGGCGACCAGTAGGATCCTTGACGCGCATAAGCCAAGACAAACTACTGTGATCCGTGTGCACATAAAATTTACTCATTGACAGATAAGATTGATAGCGTCGAATACCGTCGACAACAGCTAGTGCTTCACGTTGGGTGGTGCTGTAAATCTTTTCTGCTTGATTTAGTTCACGACCGCCATATGCGACAACGAATTCACGACCGTCAATTTTCTGTCCTAAAATATAGCCCAGGGCGAACTGGCTGGCATCGGTGTACAGATGAAATGACTGAGTGAAATCGGGGTATGCGAGTATAGGTGGAGAGCATAAACGATGTTTTAATTCTTGAAATGCAGCAGCACATTCAGGAGACCATTCGAAAGCAACATCTTTGCGTGTTAAACGGTTGAGAGGCGATACAATCTTAGCAAAGTTTTGGACGAGACGACGGTAATAATTGCAGAGGCCGAGGAAACTACGGATGGATTTTACGGATGTCGGTGTTGGAAACGATTTGACTGCTTCAAGTTTATCCGGGTCAGGTAGGAGTCCTTCAGACGAAACAGCGAAACCGAGAAAGTTGACTGATGAACGAGCGAAATGACATTTAGACGGCTTAAGTTTCAAATTTGCTGCACGAAGGCGATCAAATACTAGGCCAAGTCGATTAAGATGTTCTTCAAAAGTGGATGAAAACACGATGATATCATCAATATAAATTAAGCAGATTTTCCAGTCAAGTCCATGCAAAACACGCGTCATTAATCGTTGAAAACTCGGAGGTGCGTTTGTTAAGCCAAAACTCATTACATTATACTCGTACAACCCGGCATGAGAAATAAAAGCTGTTTTGTCTTTAGAATCTGGATGCATGGCAACCTGATGGTAACCCGACTGTAAATCTAACGTTGTAAAATATTTTGATCCCGCGAGAGAATCTAGAGCATCATCAATCCTTGGGAGAGGATAACTATCCTTACGCGTGACTGCATTCAGTTTTCTATAGTCAACGCAGAATCTGGTCGTACCGTCCTTCTTTTTAACTAACAGGACGGGGGAGCTCCATGGACTGCTCGAAA
Organism: Sanderia malayensis; assembly: GCA_013076295.1. Lineage (NCBI taxonomy): Eukaryota > Metazoa > Cnidaria > Scyphozoa > Semaeostomeae > Pelagiidae > Sanderia > Sanderia malayensis. The sequence continues at coordinate 5,785 of RQOL01000831.1, forward strand.
CATTGATGTCGTTTTGTTCTAACATGTTGGATATCTGCTGTTCAATCTCAGCACGTTGTGCCTGTGAAACACGATACGGGGGTTGCTTTATGGGCCTGGCATCTCCAGTGTCAATTTCATGCTTCATTACAGTGGTATGACCCAGGTCAAGACTAGTCGCAGCAAAAACATCTTCATATTGACGCAGAAATTCAGCAAGCTCTTGGTTCTGAGCAGTAGAAATGGACGGACTGGGCAGCGATTTAAATGATGCGAGAAAGTTCTTGTTTTTGTTGCAAGGGCGAGAGGTTTTTGATTGGTCGGAGTCTAAAGGCATAATTACGTCACCACGTTTAATTTCAGAAAATTTTGCAACAACAGATCCTTGATGAAGAATTGCTGAATCATCGGTTGGGTTTAATAATCGTAACGAGACTTTACCATTTTGGTCAGACGAAGATAAAGATACAGCGGCGAGAATATGATGTTGGTCGTTAGGTTTAGATGTTGCTTCAATAAGACCGGTCACCGGGATTGCTGGAAAACTCGTCAAACAAGCAGGGAGGATCACTTCGCTGTGGGCATCTATCACTGTCGTATTTGCAACTGCTACATCTGTGACTAATGGTGGCATGTCTTTACTGGCAAAATCAACTATATTTTTATTCGAAAACGTAACGGATTGATTGCGAACGTCAATAACTGCATGCATATCGTGTAATAAATCGCGACCGAGAACAATGTTGTAAGTTAAGTCAGGAACAATTGACGCGTGACATAAATATTCGGAATCACCGATCTTGATTGGAAATGTTATTGAGCCTTTTATTGGGATTATAGTTCCGTTTGCAGTTTTAACGCTGTTAAGTTCACGATTGGCTTGAATGGCAAAACAAGGCCGCAAGACGTCGGTGTAATATTTTTCACTGATTACAGTCACGGCAGCACCCGTATCAACCAGAATTTTCGTTGGCTGCTTCATCACATTTCCCCAGATCAAAACATTGCAGGGGGGTTCCCTTGACTCTGTTACGTCATTCCCGTTAATGCAGGGAATAGTTGGGGAATCGCGTTGTACGGTCGCTTCCGGGTAGAAAGTTTCGAAATCAGTTTGTGCAGAAAAATCTCTCTGCTCGTTGCATAATAAATTCAAATCAATTTGTGTTTGGCTATCGGATTTATTATCGAGTTTTGGGGCACCGGGATTTTCACTATGGAATTGGGTCTTCAGTGTCCCCAACGTGCTGAAGACCCGGTTTCGTTTAAATCATGCGGCTCTGAATAATTTTGAATCTGTGGTCCGGGTTGAAATTCTTGCTGCGGTTGAAACGGAAGACGCTGTCGGAACTGGGGTTGTGGTCGAAATTGCGATTGCGAACCAAACGGACGAGACTGTGATGCTGGATTAACAGGAGGTGGTGGGCCAAAATTATTGTATTGGGCCGATGATTCCTGACAATTTCTGGCTACATGGCCTACTCGGCGACATTTATTGCAAATAGGTTGCCCATCAGTTGTGCGAAGGTTGTGTCCTCGGGGACCCCCGTAGTTTCCACGTGGTTGCCACGGCTTGCCAGCGTTGCGAAATCCTTGCTGTTGCGGATTAGCGAAATTTGCATTTATTGCAGCAATGACGTTGGCTGCTATTGCCTCACCAAAGTCACTTTGGTCGTGTTGCTGGGCAACTAGATAATTTTGGAGGGCGTCAGGCTTCCCCGAAATTTGAGGCTGCAATGCCGGATCAGAAATTTGCGAAATTTGAGCGTGCAAATTAGATGCTGACAATGCTTGAACAGGCTGTGAAACAGATTTCTTTTGAGCAGCAAGAGAAACAAGGAGGTTAACTTGGCTTTCAAGCTCTTTAATGCGTTGTTCTTGAATAGCGGTTGGTGGGCTTTTCTTGGATTGCGAAACAGCCTCCATAAGGCGGGCTAAATTTTCAGCTTCGGCAAAGGTTTCTGGTTGATTTAAAACAACGTGGTTTTTTAGCTCTTGGGAAAGGCCACTAATAAAAATGTTCATTTTCTCCTTGTCTGACAAACTAATTCGTTGTCCCTTGCGACTTATATCTTCTGTATAAGCAGAAAGTGGCTCGTTCTGCCCTTGTTTTCGAGAATACAGTTCTTGTCGAAACAGAAATTCTAGGGTTGGCGGGCCAAATCTCGTTTTTAAGGCTGTGGAAAGATCTTCAAAGTTTGCGACACTTTCCTCGGTTTGTGAATCATACCACGCTTTAGCGGCACCTTCTAACGAAAGAGTGAGGGCACTGAATCGTTTTCTTTCCGTCCAATTATTAAAACGGGATAATGCTTCGAAACGTGACAACCAGTCATTAACATCTTCGTTTGGAAGACCTTGAAATTGGCGCAACTGAAATAACCCGGTTGGAGCAGAGGGTTGCCCGTCGATGGCAGCTTGCATTGCGGTCAAACGACTTTCAATATTGTTAAACTGGGCTTCCATGGCGATGAGGTTACGAAATAAGGCAAAAAAATGAAACAGTAGCTGGCTCGACGTGGCGAAGATGATTCCCCAATTAGAGAATACGTTAAATACTTTAAAATAATACCAATAGCTGCAAAATTCAATGTTCTTTCGAATTGTATCAACAGCAAAATAAATTACGAACAGTTATATTTCTCTTTTCGAGAAGACCCACATTGGCCACCAATGTAAAACCACTTAAAAGGGGGTTTTACACGTGGGTTCAATGACGAAGGTTCAAGCACAACAGATTATTAATATTACGACAAACTCACAGTTATTTTCTTGACAGAAGAGTCTTTGGTGATTCGGTTTCTTTTTCGTTCAAATTCACTTCTTTAACTCAAATTCAATCGATACTGATACTCGTGACGCGGTCACTCAACAACAACCAACAAAAATCCAACTGCACATTTAACTACAAATTCAACTCCCCATGGTTAATTGTTGCAATAGTTGCAAGCATCGTTGCATTGTTGTTTTGCAACACCTGGATGGGTGACCGCCTGGGAACACCTGGTGTTGTAGGCTTCCATTTTTATTTTCACTTTAAGTTTCCAGACATTGATGGCTAAATTGTTGTGCTCATCAACATGCTGCAACTCAGCCAAGAGAGTTTTATTTGTGTCAGAAATGACACAAACCTGTTGGGGCACTTTAAAAGACTAGAGAAATATTGTATGTGTGTTGAGAATTGTTAAATTTCATTAAAATGGAGGAACAGTAATGCAAAGTACATTGAAGTAAGAAGGGAAGAAGCCAAAAGCAAGCAGTGGAAAAAGTCAAAGTATACTAATCAGAAAAATAAATAATGTGAAAAATTTAAAATGCTCCATATGAAGCGTGTTAGGTACTCACCACTAAACTATGTTGTGTCTGGATTTTCAACGACAAGGGTGAGACAGAAAGTCTACGCAAATTATATAGTCATGTCATGCATGCAAAAATAGTCGATGCATGTGTGCGGGCATAAAATAAAACCATTAATTCATTAATTACCGTAACTGTCGCTTGTGAAAGTGGATGCGGTTATTTGTAATACATACTTACGATAATGGATATTGCAATGTCTTCTTGGACGCCTCCATTTCTCCTGGATGTCAGTTCCTGCACGTCGCCACGTTTTAGGCCCCCTGTATTACCACACCACCCTTCCCCCCATAAGTGTCGATTTCTCTGCAGAGCCACGCCCCGCGCTCTCACAAATGCAGGCAGTTCCCCACTGTCATAGTCGACCCAATGAAAAGTCTTCGATCTTGATGCAATCCGTTATATTTCTTTAAACGCTCCCTCGTGTGAGTTATGAGAGGAATTGCAGTGGTCTGCATTGACGTCCGCATCTAGTTCATACTTACCTGACGGGGAAGATAACATGATCAAAAAGGTGTTTCTTCCAGGGTGAGGCCATTCCATTACAGTTTGGTTTGGTTGAGCCCTGCGATTACTGCAAACGCTAGTAACTCGACCGTAAAATTTCTGGTAGTGGGGACCTGCGTTCGCGCTAGTCCCCTCCTCAAAGTGATAAAGGAAAAGTTGGCTTACTTTAACTATGGTAAGTTGTTGGGCAATTGAAACAAAGTTCGACGATTTGGAATAGTTTCCAAGAGGCTCTTATATCATTAACATTTAGATATACATTTAGAGAAAAAAGCCATGAAATATGACACAACATATACAAACAAACAACTCAAACAAAAAGACATCGCGACAGGAGGAAGCAGAGTGACTTACATAACATAACATAACATAACATATAACTGTTGTTGTTGGATTATATTGAAAGATTATATGACAGGTATTTTTTGTTTTGTTTTTGTTGTATTCACTACAATAAAAACCCGCATGTAAGAACCAATGATTTAAGAACCTTCAGGGTGATGTTGCTGCTCAGAACAATAGACAAAACAATAGCCTATTGTCTTGGAAGACTAGGCTTGAAGGAAAATTTACATGTTCTTATATGCGGGTTTTTACTGTATAAAATGTCTTAATTATTGATTGAAAATAGAACTTTGTCGAATCTGGATCCTTAATAAAAGGATCAAAAATACTGTTAAAGGTTCAGTGTCATATTAGTCTGTTAGGCCGGAGAGAATGAAAAACATGTCAATTGTTGCGAATGATATCAGTGTCAAGGTGCTCTTCCTTTGCCTACGACCATATCACCATGAGTATACCGGTTCTCGTCCGATCACCGTAGTCAAGCATGGTCGGGCCAGGTCAGTACCTGGATGGGTGACCGCCTGGGAACACCTGGTGTTGTAGGCTTCCATTTTTATTTTCACTTTAAGTTTCCAGACATTGATGGCTAACTTGTTGTGCTCATTAACATGCTGCAACTCAGCCAGAAAGTTTTATTTGTGTCAGAAATGACACAAACCTGTTGGGGCACTTTAAAAGACTAGAGAAATATTGTATGTGTGTTGAGAATTGTTAAATTTCATTAAAATGGAGGAACAGTAATTGCGAGTTAAGAAACATCGCAGAATTTTAGGTTCAACCAACGAACCAACCCATTCTCTCGCCAATCACATGCACTATGACGGTAAGCACATTTTCGCTGATTACATCCACAGTGGATGTAATTGGTTTTTACAGGTTGTACCAAGGTGTTTACATGAAGTACTACATTTAGTTCATAGTTACCTTCGTGGCAAGAAATTTTAATGGCGTTTTTTGTTTTTGTTTTGTCTAGTTGATTAGCTGTATTTGCGTTGTTTACTACTTTTTCTGTGTGAGCATTGACGGGAAAAAGAAATAACCAAGTAATTCAGGGTCCTTCGAAGATTTTTTGAAGAAAGTTGAAGAGTGTGCTTTATTCCTTGAATCAAAGCAGCCTGTTGCTTGGCCTAGCCTAGGCCCAGAAAGACACCCCAGCAAGCAAGAACTGCCCAGTTTCGTTGAAGTGGTAAAGGATGCTGAAACGGGTGGTGCTTACCAGTGGAAGAATCCTGGGAAGGCTAATAGACGGCGAAAATCTCCAAAACAGGCAATCCATTCAACTGGCGCAGGTAGTTGTTATTATTATTGGAGGTTATTGCATTGCATTGCAATTTGCATCGGCATCGATATACCATTTTGATTCTCGACACTGATGCTGTCCCTTCTTTGCTGTCCTTTTACAACATAACACGGCGTAGGTCTGGCTCCCAATTTAGGAAATGTTCCAATAATTCTCATAATGCTTCTAGTTTTTGAGACTGGTTGACAATGCAAGGAGGATCCAGCACAATTTTTGAAGATCCTTGCTCTTCGGATGCTGACGATTCTACTGATACTGATGCTTGTTCACCATGAAAGTATAGTTATTTTATCAGGTACCAGGTAGGTACAGAGCATAAAGTATCATAAAATGGTGTCTCACAAGTAACCTGTGATATACCTTTTTATAATGGTAAGGTTGCTTTATAACATTTTCTTTTGATTTGTTTAGCTAATTTGGAATCTGAAAAGCTTAACAAGATGATCAGTGAGCTATCAAAGTTCGAAAATGAATTTCCTTGCTCCAAAAGTAAAAAAAGTGGGGCATCAGAAAACAAGTGTTGGATGAAAACTGGGCATCAATACGACAGAATCTTTTCCACCACTCTTTGGCAAAGGATTGTGTTCCAAGTATTGGTGTCATGTGTGGGCATTGCAAAATAACTAATGCCTGTATTAGGTATATATCCTGCTTACAGCTGTTGTGCGCAGAATGTGACAGTGAGATACATGCAAAGTTGGCATTTCATGACAGGGAGTGCTGGATCAATGGGTTTTTTAGAGGCCTAGGGAATAGGGAAACTATTCAAGCAAACAACATTTTCAATATTGGTAAGATTTTAATGAACTGAAACTGCCTCCATATAGAAGCCTCCAGAAGCTTCACGAGTTGGGCTTCTGTGTAAGCGAATGAAACATGAACAACTTGAAACATAAATATTCTATGAAAGCAGATCTTATTTTCACTTTTTAGATCGACCATTGCCTGTATTTTCTTCTTCTCAATGCCCAGAATGTCAGGAGAATTCACAGTTTGTTGCAGAATGCACTAGTAGACTGATCACAATTGCCACTTCAAAAGGTTTGTTTATTTTCCGCAATAAGGATGTTTTTGAATATTAAAAATAAATAAATTACTCATGGACTGGAGTAGACATTAGATGTTTTCCACCTATTTTTTAAGATGACCCTTTCTGCTAGTCGTCGAATAATTGGCATTGATATAATAGCAAATTGTGCTGAAATTGCTTTTGTCTTACCTTGGTCAAAGCCATTAAAAATTGCTAACTCTAAATTTTTATAAGCCATTATTGAAGTACCTTGATAGATTTTAGAACAATGAGTAGTGAAGACATTGCTAAAGAGTAAATGAATAGGATGCTGGAATGCTGCTGATAGTATAGCTTCACTGATGAGCCCTGACGTTGAGCGAAACCATGATGACTAATATCTTTACTTCTAGATCTTCACCATTTTAAAAAATTACTGTTTTTGGTATATTTTAGTGCATTTCGAAGAGAATCACGATATACCGTATTTTCTCGATCAAACGTTTATTAATCTCCGCATTTTTGGGGATACGCCTAATCGAGGGGGGCTATTATTATTCGAGGGGGCGTTTATTAGAAAGTACAAAGTCACAGAAAGAGAGAAAATGGTTTAGTTGTGCCTTGCCTTTATTGAGCAACAATACACTACACGAACTTAAAAAAAATTGTTGTGTGGAGGGCGTTTATTTCCAATTTTAGTAGAACAAGGGGGCGTTATTCGAGGGTGCTTCTAATCGAGGGGGCGTTTAATCGAGGAAATACGGTAATGTAAACCTTTTTCAACACAGGACGGTTTGAATTTAATGACACTACCTGTTGCTGCGCACACTGTTCTTCCAATGTTCCTGCTACTTCCTAATTTTTAATGATGCTATCAGGGTATTGGCAGGGAAGTCCCCAAAGCACAGAAAAATTTTACTCGATTGATCTTCTGATGCTATGGGACGCCATCAGCAACAATTCACCTGCAACATCATTAGCATCATTTGTGAAAAGTATTCAATCAATCTCTAGTGCTTCTTGGCGAGTATGTAGCAGCTTTTTGCAACGGAATCTACAATCAATAGGCAAAGAAATTCGAATGACAGTCACTTTATATTTCTTCGAATTTTTATCATCTAGGTTGGAATAATAAATGCTACTTCTTTTGCGAGATCATACAGGGAGTGGGAATATCTCGAAAGCTCTTTGTTGGCCACAAAAGGAGAAGATAGATTTTTGCGCCATGTTTGCTCCTCTACCTATCATTCTATCCATATTGATGGTCATAGAAAAACGTATAGATTTAAGTGAGTTCCACGGTAATATGATCGAATTTGCTTTAGTCGTGTAGAGGAGTAAAACAAAAAAGGAGTTTGATAGCTTTTATTAGGAGAGATTTTCTAAATTTTATGTTTGTAGAGAAATAGAAGAACCGTTTTATGAAAATACTTTCATAGTGAGTGATCGGGATGTTCAGCAGCATATAAGAAAGGTTTATGAAGAAGTGAGTAGTCAGGTACATCGATCATTTATGTTATGAATTGCCTTAATAGGCAATATTGCGGTATACATGTGACATAGAGGTTATTCTTACTTTTTTGACGAATTTAGATAGAAAAGGGTGTGGACCTTCAGATTCTCCCACGTGACTTTTTGAAGACGTCAATTAAAAACACGCCCACCTTGTTACAGTTTGATGTAAACTTCGTTCAAGTCTACGCGGAAAGAACTTCCAAACTCCACATGTTAAATATTGTGCTTAAATTTGCTGCAATTCTCATTTTGCATTGAGATGTTTTTATCTTGAAATTTAAAACTATCCAAAAATTGCAATCTAAAACTAGCGATAATCTACCTTTTCTAAACTAGCACAAAATGGCAATATTTGTCCGTAAAGTCACCTTGTTAATCACGTAATTTCACCTTCTATGGAAGATGTTTACAGTGCAATGTCCTGCTTTATAACAATTTACGCTTGTTAGTTTTTATCATTTCTTATTTTCATTGGATATGTCTATTAATGTAGAATCATTCTGATGACAAAATTTGTGGAGGCTCCAACTGGCAGGCAACAAGATCTCAGTCCAAAAAGAGTTTCACTACACTTGACGAGACTGGACTGGTGGTTGCTGGCTGCCGTCATGCAATCGCATTGAAAGCAGTTAACATGTTTCCCGGAGAACAATATGGATATACCTTGTTTTTACATAATCAGCTACCGAATGAATTGAAAATGAAGTTTTTATGGCTGGATATTACGCGTAAGTATTGGCCATGGTTGCAACGTTTCCAAAAGTTTCCACACCTGAATGACCGCTTTTCGAATTGGCCCCGCCTGAACAATTATCTTTGCAAGTATACCCCAGGGACGTAATTAAGGACTACAATACAACGGTACAACAAGACGTCATGAAAATGAATTTTCTTCAGATGGTATGGGGAGGAACTTACCAAGAGGCAGCAGCATTATCCACCGGTGAAAGTATGGAGCAATTTTTTTCATACTTGGCAACTGTGACATTACAACAAAAAATATGAATGCAGCAGGTACAAGAATAATATGTATGCAAATTGTGATCTTTTAAACAATCATAGCTCTTATTGTTGATTTGCTAATTTAGTATTTTTAAACTTTGCCTCAAATGTAGCTCGAAATGACACTTTAAAAGAGCGTACTGGATTCTGGAACAAGCGGAAAATTTCTTGCGAATTCCCTGTCTGTTCAATACGCAAAGGTAATATTTCTGTTCTGAAAGGATTTATTTCTACTCTGAACGTGATCATCATCATATTGACTCGGATAAATTATAGACATCCTTAAATACTTATTTGTTTCCGACTCAGAAGAAGTTAGTAAAAGTTTCTGAGGAAAAGTCTGCTCTCCCAAATTAAATCGATACAAATGTAACTGATCTGATGATGGAGAAATGGGAGACCAACTTAAAGCAAAAAGCTTCATGTAATAACCCCTTTTTATGTCCAAAATTTTAAAGTCATGAAATTCATTACTTCAATTTGATAATCAATATTTTTGACGATCCTCAAAATTGATGTATTCCAGGCTTTCTGCAAAGAAGTAATACAGCGGTGAGCGGTGATTACAAATCTGATCGAAAAGTATTTTAAATTAACACAAGAAATTCAAACAGCTAAATCTCTTACAAATTTTGCACAAACTACTGACAAAGCATGCAGTATAGTAAATGGTAATCTATTTTCCTGTGTTGTTTCTATAATTCCTCCGGAGCATGCTAATCTTTTTCACACAGCTATACACTCTTTATGTAACATAATAGGACAGGAAGCCGTATTTGAAATGGTTTCAACCAAGCGAAAAGATTTGGAAACAAAGCAAAAAAAGGTCGCAGATCTCGAGAAGAAGTTACTCAGCGACAATTACAGTGGTGAAGAGCCTCTTCATGATGGGAAAAACTTGTTGTTGAGCATAACTGTCGCGGTTCCTGCAGCGCGCTCGCCACGCACCCAGCTGAGGGCGGTGATGGGAGCCTATTGTCTTTTGATTGATCGATTTTGAATTAAATTTAGAAACACGCTGTATGATTAAGGCGTTGCTTTTGGTTGTTGTAAGAGATTGAAGAAGTTGGATAAAATAAAGCCAGAAAAAGAGTCGTTTTTCTCGAGTAATTCTAGACGGTTTAAGAAAAGAATCGAAGTTGCTAGTAATTGCATCAATAACTTGAAGTTGATGAGAGACAGAATATTGCACCTATATTTGAATATAAACCAGCTAAATAACGAAATTTCCAGATTAGCAGGTACATCATGTGTAAAGTTGTATGAATTTGTATGGGGAGGTCTCAGAGCGGTCATTCATACACCCCTCAGTCAAACAGTCCATAGCAATACACTGGCTGCGAATAAAGGCAGAAGGAGATCATTTCAATAATATTATATTTGACTTAAAGAATTCAGGGGTGATATGGATATGCAGGATGTTGCAAGCTTGTTTATATTGAAGCAGAAAAATGGAAAAATGTTTGGGTACTAACAATTACAGTCAACTCTGTCTAATTCCAACACCCTGGGGAAGCGTGAAAATGTTCGAATTACAAAAAGTTCAAATTATAGAGGTTTGTTTTATAAGAATTAGTTCATTAATGATCCTTGAAGGGACAGAGAATTTCGTTCGAATTAAATAATGTTCGAATTACACGAGTTCGAGCTATGCAGATTTGACTGTAAAGCCATTTTGCTAATTAAATTCCGGCACTATGTTATGTATAGCATTATAATTTTATTTATTTTATCACATTAACGTAATGCAGTAGTGTTGCTTAGCATTTTACAACATAATAGTGCTTTGTTTTCAATGCTACAGCCAAGAGTCTCACTCATTGAACCCTGGTGTGTTTCTGGCATCTCTGCCTCCCCACACTCCGCCTTTGTAAGGGAAGCAAAATATTAATTTTGATCATGGATATTAAGTATGAACATTTTCTTCAAGATACATCAAAGAAGAGAATTCAGCTGCGCAAGACAATGACATCAAATAAATCGTCACTTGGAGTCACCATCAAGAAGTACAATGTTGTGGCAAGATTGCAGGAAGCGCAACACAAAGATCTTAATATTGAAGATGTGCTTTGCGGCAAGTTTCAATGGAACAAGGACCCAGGTTGGTTTCTTAACTTTCCCAATGCATTTAATTTTTATAATTTTCTAAATGTATATTTAGTTAGGCATTAAATACTTTCTGAATTGATTAGCCCAACCAGGTATTCTTGAATGGAAGAAAAAACATTGTCGACAAGCATGCTTTGGTCAAGCGCAATAAAGAAGAGATTGTCTTGTGCCTATTGTGCGTTTTACAAGCACAAAACTTTTATTTTGCAAGAAGATATCAACAAACTGAAGAACAAATAAAAGGTTTGCAGGTTTAATATTGGCTGCATTATTGCTTTGTTCAGGCTTAATATTTGCTGCAAATCACTGTTTTCTATTGTGAGTTCTTAATGTGCCAAATTACAGGTATGAATGAACAAAATGAAAAGTACTTTCATGAAATAAGCAGTCAATATCAGCCAGAAGACGTAAGTGACAATTTTACAACAGAAAAGTTCATTGCGTTAAGATCTAGGGTTAAGGGTGGGATTCCATCTAGCAGTCTTTCCATAAAGATCGGAGTAACACGTATTTAAGTTTTGTGGGAGTTTATGTTAAAGGCAGGTTTTTTATATATAGAATCTGAAGAAATACTGCTTGAAACAAAAAGTATTCCCGAACCACCTGGCTGGCATTGTTGAGCTAAAGTTTCAAGCGAAGAAAGAGTTTCCGAAGGCGTGTTCCTGTTTAAGAACGTTCTTGGCAATTCTGAAGTTTTTAATGAGCAAGATGAAGTTGAAGATAATGAGTTTAAGATGAGGGTGAAAGCGAAGAAGCAGAAGAAAATGAAAATGAAAGTTTTGAGAAGTTACTATCGGGTAATATTTGGCAATATTTCTAACAATGCTTTTTTATGCCTATAATTGGTATGTGGTATCAAAGTATACATGGTCAATGATATAAAGATACCTGGGCTTGTTTTCTTCAATACGCCATATGTTTTTCTTCCAGACCAAGTCTGATAATTTTTGACGCTACTGGAAACAGAGTGAAGTATGGCACTTTTCATTGACTATGAAATTTTCAGGAAGACGTGACTGTTTATAACTTCTCTAATCCCCATTCATTGGTTGTCATTGACTATCTCGATTGCCCATTGTTTGAAATTAAATTATAAATTGAAGTGCTGCATTTATTGTTTATTGAGAATATTATTGGCTAACCATTATCCTCTTCTCACCAGGTGAGAGTTGGGCAATGGCAATAACTGAAGTAAAAGCGTGGTTGCTATGGCAAGACTCGAGAAGGTGCACAAAGAAATTTTCCGCAAGACTGCACTTTGTTATTTTGCAAAATCAAAGCAAAATTTGACGCGTTTGCTGTCTTGTTATTTGTTTATGAAGCCCAAAATTACGTTTGCATTTCTTTTCAGAAGAGATGGTATTATGGTTTGATTTCAGTTCTTAATTATGCTTAATTATATATTTGTTGAACTACTGGCGTAGGGGCCCCGCCTTTGCAAATTTTACTTTTTGCAAATGCATGATGCATGTTCTTTTATAGATTAAAAAAACCGTCCATCATTAAACGTGTCATTTTGCATGCCCGTTGTATTTCAGTGCCCTGCCCCCACTTTTTAGAACGCCCCTACACCCCTGTTTATATGACTAAATATAGCATGTCTACCTTCTTGCCTTTAATATAGTTTTTAGCTGTTGGTCTTAAACTAAGTTTACTTTAACTATGTAGTTTCAATAGTGTTGGAAATATTGCACCTATATATTTTGCAGCAGTTGTAATTTATTCTGAAAACGCGCATATACCCCACACAAATATTTTATGCGAGTGGAAGAGCCGAAAATTACACAAAAAAGACAATGGTAATTGATTTCATTTCAAGGACAACATTGAAAACAAAAAAAACCAATGTCATTTTTATATAATGTGGCTTTATAATAACACATAAACATTATTGTGTATATATTACTATTCTAGTGTTGCGAAAGAACAAAAGTAACAATGCTTGCAACCATAGTAACAATTAACCATAGTAACAATTGACCTTTGATTTTTATATATTCCTAATTTTTGTAATCTCTTTTAGTTGAACTTTGATTTTATATTTCCTAATTTTTAACTCATCAGTGACTTGACTTATTTTGATTGTTAGAACTTAACCTTTAAACAATATTATTCCTTTTTTGGTAATTGTAGACACGTATCACAAGTATCGGTATACACTCCCCTCGCAAAAGTTTGGAAGCGCCTGATAAAAAATGGCGTCTAGAAGTGGGCCAAGGCCTGAGCAAGAAAATTTACATAACAATATAAAACTACCAAACGGGTTTCTATAGCGAGTTTCTTTAGCATAAATATACTCAGAATTTCATACATTTTAAAGTGAAAACATAATTTAAACTATATCATATTGTTTTATAATAATATTAAAAGAAAACTGCGAAGAGGTCCCTTAAAAAACTTTCACGAAAATTTATCGAAGTGGAGACATTAAAACGCCAATAATTATAATTTCTTTCACTTAAAGCCACGCAAATTCTCTCTCATTTAAAAGAGAATGTTTTAAAACTTTGAAAAATATAAGAATTATTTAGGTAACTGTCTTGACCTTTAAAAATTCATTAACATTGAATTTTGCTGCTATTGGTATTATTTTAAAGTATTTAACGTATTGTCTAATTGGGGAATCATTTTCGCCACGTCGAGCCAGCTACTGTGCCATTTTTTTGCCCTATTTCGTAACCTTATTGCCATGGAAGCCCAGTTTAACAATATTGAAAGTCGCTTGACCGCAATACAAGCTGCCATCGACGGGCAACCCTCTGCTCCGACCGGGTTATTTCAGTTGCGCCAATTTCAAGGCCTTCCACACGAAGATGTTAATGACTGGTTGTCACGTTTTGAAGCACTATCCCGTTTTAATAATTGGACGGAAAGAAAGCGATTCAGTGCCCTCACTCTTTCGTTAGAAGGTGCCGCTAAAGTGTGGTACGATTCGCAAACCGGGGAAAGTGTTGCAAACTTTGAAGATCTTTCCACAGCCTTAAAAACGAGATTTGGCCCACCAACCTTAGAATTTTTGTTTAGACAAGAACTGTATTCTCGAAAACAATGTCAGAACGAGCCACTTTCGGCTTATACAGAAGATATAAGTCGCAAGGGACAACGAATTGGTTTGTCAGACATAGAGAAAATGAACATTTTTATAAGTAGCCTTTCCCAAGAGCTGAAAAACGACGTTGTTCTAAACCAACCTGAAACCTTTGCCCAAGCTGAAAATTTAGCCCGCCTTATGGAGGCTGTTTCGCAATCCAAGAAAAGCCCACCAACCGCTATTCAAGAACAACGCATTAAAGAGCTTGAAAGCCAGCCAGGTTAACCTTCTTGTTTCTCTTGCTGCCCAAAAGAATTCTGTTTCACAGCCTGTTCAAGCGTTGTCAGCATCTAATCTGCACGCTCCAATTTCACACATTTCTGATCCGGCATTGCAGCCTCAAATTTCGGGGAAGCCTGACGCCCTCCAAAATTATCTAGTTGCCCAGCAACACGACCAACGTGACTTCGGTGAGGCAATAGCAGCCAACGTCATTGCTGCAATAAATGCAAGTTTTGCTAATCCACAAAAGCAAGGACTTTGCAATGATGGCAAGCCGTGGCAACATTGTGGAAACTGCGGGGGTCCCCGAGGACACAACCTTCGCACAACTGATGGGCAACCTATTTGCAATAAATGTCGCAGAGTAGGCCACGTAGCAATAAATTGTCAGGAATCACTGGTCCAATATAATAATTTTGGCCCAACACCTCCTTTTAATCAAGCATCACAGTCTCGTCTGTTTGGTTCGCAATCACAATTTCAACCACAATCCCAGTTTCGTCAGCGTCTCCCATTTCAACCACAGCAAGGATTTCAACCCCGACCGCAGATTCAAAATTATTCAGAGCAGCATGATTTAAACGAAACAGGGTCTTCAGCACGTTGTGGGCACTGAAGACCCAATTCCATAATGAAAATCCCGTTGCCCCAAAACTCGTTGATAAATCCGACAGCCAAACACAAATCGATCTGAATTTATTGTGCAATGATCAAAGAGATTTTTCTGCACAAACTGATTTTGAAAATTTCTACCCGGACGCGACAGTACAACGCAATTGCCCAACTATTCCCTGCACTAACGGGAATGACGTAATAAAGTCAAGGGAATCTTCTTGCAATGTTTTGATCTGGGGAAATGTGATGAGCAGTCAACGAAAATTCTAGTTGATACGGGTGCTGCGGTGACTAAAAAAGAATAAACACCGAGATTAAAAATGAAAACGAGCATCTCCTTAAACGAATTAGAGATTTGGAAAAAAAAGACCAACAAAGAAGCAAAGCCATTGATGACTTGGAGCAATATGGGCGCAGATCGATGGTAGAAGTTTCTGGAATTCCCCGGCTTCAAAATGAAAATTGCGAAGCGCTGATGGTCGAGATCGGGAAAAAATTGGCATCGAAATTAAACATGACGATATAGAAGTCAGCCATCGCAACTCTTGTAAGGAAGATGTTGTTTGTCATCACTAAATTCAGATCCAGAAAAATCTGCGATTTGTTCTTCAAGAAAGAGGTGAAAAACCAGATCAAGAAGCTTAAAGCCATCAACCTTGGTTTTACTGAATCCTCTGACCAAAGGCTCTTCATTAATGAAAGCTTGACCCAAAGAAACAAGAACCTCCTCCGCCTGACAAAGATAAAGAAGCGTGAGCTCGAATTCAAATTCGTTTGGACAAGAAATGGGAACATTTTTATAAAGAAAAACGAATCATCGCCAGTAAAGAAAATCAATTTCATCAGCGACCTGGACTCTCTCGAGTAAGTCTTAATTTTAACTTCTCAATTGTTTTTTTCCTTTTTCTTAAATGTGTATCAAACTATTATAACTTTATTATATACCAATTTTACGTTCACCCCTTCTTACCCCCTTTTCTATGACTGAGGAAACCACATGTCTCAAATGCAATCATACCGTTTTTGATAATCAAAACTCTATTTTTTGCGATTTATGCAAGTGTTGGGTTCATCTAAAATGCTCCGGACTGACTATGAAATTATTTTGCGATCTTGCTGAAAAGGATGACGAATTTTTCTGCGATATTTGCCTTAAGGCCTCGCTTCCGTTTCAGCGGCTAGATGATGTAAGATTTGCGAAAGAGCTTAAATTTGTGAGTGATAAATCCGAAACTCGTTTCATCAATATTACATCAAAATTTGACAAGTTGTGTTCGGTTTGCCACAAAGGCATCCGAACGCCCATTTCTTCCGTCCCCTGTGGTCAATGTCAATGTTTCATTCATAAAAAATGTGCGCAAACCAAAAATTGGAAAATATCCAATATTGATAGACACTTGCTTACTTGGGAATGTTCATCGTGTTGCTTAAATTCATTATCCTCCCTTCCTTTTTTCACTACTAATGACAATGATCTGTTTAATCTTTCTTATAATTCTAGCTTTCCTTGTACATGTAACTCTACAGCTATTCCTTTGACAAACTACAGTCACCTTGAACAGCTTGAAACTTGTAAATTAACATTCAAAGAACATGAAATACTTTTTAAAAACGACGTAGAGTCTAATCTAGAGAATTTCTCTAATTTTAATTGTTACGATAACCACGAATTTCATAAATTAATTAACTCTCCCTGTATAAATGTTAATAACATGTCAAGTATCTTTCACACAAATATCTCATCTGTTTCTAAAAGTATTGAGAACTTAGAAATTCTACTTGATAACCTTGACTTCAAATTTGACATCCTTGCGTTAAGTGAAACATGGCATTCTAAAGATAACGATAAGCATATCAATCAAATCAAACTTGAAGGATTCCATAGTTTTTTAGGGCAAATAGGTAGTAATAAGAAAGGTGGATGTGGTGTTTTCATCGCTGACCATCTTTCTTATGTTTCAAGAGATGATATTAACAAATCTTATAAAATCATTGAGTGTGAATTTGAAGCTCATTGGGTTGAAATCAATAATCAAACCAAACAAAACATGATAATAGGTGTGGTATATAATCATCCTCGTAAAAACCCAGCATCATTTTTTGATTACTTGCAATCCACATTGACATTGTCTAAACTGAATAGGGAAAACAAGTTAATTTTTATATGTGGTGATTTTAAAATTAACCTTCTCAAAGTAGATAAATCGTCTATTGCTGATTCCTTCCTTAACTTAACTATCTCAAACTTTTTCAAACCCTTGATCTTAAAGCCTACAAGAATAGTAGATAACTCTTCTCCTAGCCTGATTGATAACATCTTTATAAACTCCATGGAACCAACAACAATAAGTGGAAACTTAATAGATAAGTTATCTGACCATTTACCTAGCTTCACACTATTTGAAACTAATAACAATACTAAAGCTAAAGAATCCTCGATATCTAGAGATTATCGCAATTTCAATAAGGAAACTTATATAAATGACGCTAAACTTATTAATTTTTCCCCCTATGATGATACCTGTTCACTTGATCATAAATTTGAAATTTTCCACAATAGGTTTCTCAACTTGCTAAATAAACATGCTCCACTAAAGAGGAAATCTAAACGCCTCAAAAAACAACAGCGTAAACCATGGATAACAAACGGTATTTTAAAATCAATCTCCACAAAAAATTCTATTTTAAAAAAGTTTATCAAAACAAACGACCCCTTCTGGTTTCAACGTTATAAAAAGTATAGAAACATGTTGAATAGAGTAATTAGGCTAAGCAAACAAAATCATTATACTTAATACTTTGAGAGTTTCAAAAATGACTCAAAACTAATCTGGAAAGGAATAAATGAAATTTTGAACAAAATTAAACGTAAAGCACAACAAAAGATAAAATTAGAGTATCAGGGTAAATATTTATCTGACGATAAACAAATAGCGGATGCCTTTAATAACTTTTTCACAAGTATAGCACCTAGCCTAGCAAATAAATTAGGCCCTGCAAAGACTGGCTATAGAGATTTCCTAAAAAATCAAATTTCAGAAAGTTTTTTTATTTCACCTGTTGACTTTAATGAAGTGAAAAATGAAATAATGATGCTTAAGGGTTCTAAATCACCAGATTCTTATGACATCCCGATCAAAATGGTGAAATTCATTAGTGATCCTTCATCAAGTGTTCTTTCGGAATTAATTAATGAATCTTTTAAAATTGGACAACACCCAACTATTCTTAAAGTCGCCAAGGTCATTCCTATATGCAAAGCAAATTCCAAACTAGATGTCACCAACTATCGTCCAATATCCTTGTTACCGATTTTTAATAAAATCTTTGAAAAATTAATGCATGTTCGACTCACTAAATTTTTGGAAAAACGTAAAATTATTTATTCTCATCAGTTTTTTTTTTCAAAAACAAAAATCGACAGCCCTAGCAACACTTAAGCTATGTGACCAACTGACCAATGCAATTGAACATAAAAAAATTTCATGTTGTATATTTTTGGATCTTGCTAAAGCGTTCGACACAGTTAATCACAAAATACTATTATCTAAGCTCAATCATTATGGAATTAGAGATAATGCATTAGATTGGTTCAATTCATATCTCCCAAATCGAACTCAGAAAGTCTACATAAATGGTTTTTTGTCTGAACCTCGCCATATCACGCATGGTGTCCCTCAAGGAAGTGTGCTTGGTCCTCTTCTTTTACTTCTATACATTAATGACATGCCGTCCTGCTCACAAATTTTGAAATTTCATCTTTTTGCTGATGATACTAGCATTTTTTCCTCTCATACAAACCAACAAGATCTGGAAACTATTGTCAACAATGAACTTAAAAAAGTTTCTGAATGGCTTCCTGCTAACAGACTAACCTTAAATGTAGCCAAGTCAAATTACCTCCTAATATCTAACAGAAAATCACCTTCATTTAAAACTTTCTCTACGATGATACCCCCATCGTAGAGAAAGAATACATAAAATACTTAGGTGTACTGATCGATAAAAATCTAAATTGGAAACAGCATATTAAACAAATAAATATTAAACTCTCAAAAGGTATTGGTATTATTGCAAAAATGAGACACTTTGTTCCTTTGGCCATCTTGAGAAATCTTTACAATGCATTCATCATTCCACATATCAATTATGCCATTATAGCCTGGGGTAATGCACCCAAATACTTGACTAAAACAATAAACTATAATTTGAATAAGGCTGTTAGATTAATGTGCTTTGAAGATTTTAAATCTAAAGCTTCTCCTTTATTTTCAAAACTTGGACTTTTAAAGTTTGAAGATTGCTATAAACTAGAAACTGCAAAATTTATGCATGATATACAAAATGATATCAATACATCAACCCTGTATAAAATTTTTGAGAAAACCAACGTAAGGCATAACTACCAAACCCGACAAGCTACAAAAACAAACTTTTCTCTGCCTAATGTAAGAACTGACCTGCGGAAAAAATTCCTGGCCCTTACTGGCGTGAAGGTTTGGAATGAAATCCCACTAGAAATTAAATCAATACGCAACAAAAATACTTTTACCAAACTTTTTCGTAATTTTCTCTTACAAAACTATTCTAGTGAATCAAACAAGCTTTAAACATTTGAACATTTGTAAGCATAGATCTTTAATAACTCTGATTTAAATCAACCATTTTCTCACCAAAAACAAGTAACCCAATTTGTCAACCGCCGCCTACCCCTCTTTCTTTTTCCCTCTTTTGTTTTTTCTTCAACTTTTATCTGTATTTTCTGTTATGTTTAGTTATGATTAATCGTAAATTTTTTTTAAAATTCATCATCGAGACGATAAAATATTGAATTATAATAATTGTTGATCTACCTTAACTTAGGGCACTGGGCTCGAAAATCATTATAATTCATCTCAGTGTCCTAGACAACAACATTAATTGATTGTACTGTTATTTTTGAATTTTACTTAAAATTATTATATCCGTATTAATTTTTCTACAGTATGCATACAATATTATACTTAAAATTATTATATCCGTATTAATTTTTCTACAGTATGCATACAATATTATATATTATATAGTAATTTGTTGTTGAATGAAATTGAATTGAATTGAATTGAATTGTAATCAGTGAAAAATATTACACTGACGTCTTACAGCCTTGTTTTGCCATTCAAGCAAATCGTGAACTTAAAAGCGTTAAAACTGCAAATGGAACTATAATCCCAATAAAAGCCTCAATGACCTTTCCAATCAAGATTGATGATACCGAATATTTATGTCACGCGTCAATTGTTCCTGATTTAACTTACAACGTTGTTCTCGGTGGCGATCTGCTACACCATATGAGTGCAGTTATTGATGTTCGCAATCAATCCGTTACTTTTTCGAATAACAATGTAGTTGATTTTGCCAGTAAAGACGTTCCTCCATTAGTCACAGATGTAACAAATGCAAATACGACAGTGATAGATGCCCATAGCAAAGTCCCTGCTTCTTTGATGAGTTTTCCAGCAATTCCGGTGACCGGTCTTATTGAAGCAACAACTAAACTCAACGACCAGCATCATATTCTTGCCGCTGTATCTTTATCTTTGCCTGACCTAAATGGTCAAGTCTCGTTGCGATTATTAAACCCAACCGATGATTCAGTAATTCTTTATCAAGAATCTGTTGTCGCAAAATTTTCTGAAATCAAAAGTGTTGACGTAATTATGCCTTTAGAATCCACCCAATCAAATGCCTCTTTCCCTCGCGCCAAAAACAATGACTTCCTAGCATCATTTAAATTGTTGCCCAGTCCATCTATTTCTACTGCTCAGAACCAAGAGCTTGCTGAATTCCTGCGTCAATATGAAGATGTTTTTGCTGTGACTAGTCTTGACCTGGGTCATAGGACTGTAATTGAGCATAAAATTGACACTGGAGATGCCAGGCCCATAAAGCAACCCCGTATCGTTTTTCTCTGGCATAACGTGCTGAAATTGAAAAGCACATATCTAACATGTTAGAACAAAACGTCATCAATGTTTCGAGCAGGCCATGGAGCTCTCCAGTTGTCTTAGTTAAAAAGAAGGAAGGTACGACTAGAATCTGTGTTGACTATAGAAAACTGAATGCAGTCACGTGTAAGGATATCCTCTCCCAAGGATTGATGATGCTCTAGATTCTCTGGCGGGATCAAAATATTTTACGACTTTAGATTTACAGTCGGGTTACCATCAGGTTGTTATGCATCCAGATTCTAAAGACAAAACAGCTTTTATTTCTCATGCCGGGTTGTACGAGTATAATGTAATGAGTTTTTGTTTAACAAACGCACCTCCGAGTTTTCAAAGATTAATGACACGTGTTTTGTATGGACTTGATTGGAAAATTTGCTTGATTTATATTGATGATATCATCGTGTTTTCATCCACTTTTGAAGAACACCTCACTCGACTTGGCCTAGTATTTGATCACCTTCTTGCAGGGAATTTGCAACTTAAGCCGTCTAAATGTCATTTTGCTCGTTCATCAGTCAACTTTCTCGGTTTCGTTGTTTCATCTGAAGGACTCCTACCTGACCCGGATAAACTTGAAGCAGTGAAGTTGTTTCCAACACCGACATCTGTAAAATCCACCCGTAGTTTCCTTGGCCTCTGCAATTATTATCGTCGTTTCGTCCAAAATTTTGCTAACATTGTATCACCTCTCAACAGTTGAACACATAAAGATGTTGCTTTCGAATGGTCTCCTGAATGTGCTGCTGCGTTTCAAGAATTAAAACATCGTTTATGGTCTCCGCCTATACTCGCATACCCAGATTTCACTCAGCCATTTCATTTGTACACCGATGCCAGCCAGTTCGCCCTGGGATATATTTTAGGACAGAAAATTGACGGTCGTGAATTCGTTGTCGCATATGGCAGTCGTGAACTAAATCAAGCAGAAAAAGATTACAGCACCACAGAACGTGAAGCACTTGCTGCTGTCGACGGTATTCGATGCTATCAACTCTATCTGTCATTGACTAAATTTTATGTCCACAAGGATCACAGTAGTTTGTCTTGGCATGTGCGCATCAAGGATCCTATTGGACGCCTCGCTCGTTGGTCTTTGCAATTACAACAATACAACTTCGAAATTATTCATTGTGCGGGTACGGCCAATGCCAATGCAGAAGCCCTTTCGTGCCGCACATATTCCCTCGATGCATTTACTTCTGATGTTATTCATCCACATTCATTGCCGCTTACTGTTGTTGATTAGTCTTGTCCTTCACTAGAGCAACTTTATCAGTTTCAGCGTCGAGACAAAAATCTTTATGATATCATTCGCTATCTTGAATCCAAAGAATTGCCCTCTAATGATTTAAAAGCTCGTTCTATTTTATTGACCATTGATTCTTATTTTCTAAATGAACACAGTATACTCTGTCACCTATGGACCCCTGGTGGTCGCCGTGTTAAATCCTTGGTTGAACAGGTTGTTATTCTAGACTCTCTTTGCCACGAGATCCTCTTCTCCTGTCAAGATGAAGCAACAGCTGGACATCTCGGTGCAATCAAGACGTATGAGAAGATTCACTCGTGATACTACTAGCATGGCATGTTCAAAGACATTGAACACTGGTGTCGTTCTTCCACAGATTGCACGATGAAGGAAATACCACGAGTTCAACGTAAAGCTCCACTTCTACCGATCCCTGTTCATGGTGCCTTTGATCATGTCGCCATGGATATTCTTGGCCCATTCCCACCTAAGCACGACGGTAACTGCTACATCATCGTTTTCTCTGATTATTACACTCGTTGGCCTGAAGCGTTCGCGTTGCCATCTAAGGCAGCCCCCCGAATTGCTCAGTTGATTGTCAACTAAATCCTCGCTCTTCACGGTGCCCCTCGTACGCTTCTTTTGGATCGCGGAGCCAATTTCCTAGCCTCCATTGTCAAGGAGGTTTCTGCCCTTATCAATACTCGTTGTCACATACAGCATCTTACCACCCGCAAACCAACGGCTTGGACGAGCGCTTTAATGCCACGTTGCATGAAGGTATCTCCATGTACGTCAGTTCACACCAGAAGGAGTGGGACAAGCACATTCCTCTCATTTCATTCGCGTATCGTGTTTCATCCAATGCAACCACTGGCGAGTCACCGCTTTAGCTTCTTTATGGTCGTGAGCCACGCCTACCGATTGACACCGCCCTCCTTATGCCAGATACGAACTTGCCCTCCTCTGTTGCCGAGCATCGGGAATGCATCGTTCGCAATCTCGAAGAAGCACAATGCATCATTTCCTTGAATACTGAGCTTGCCCAGCAACGCATGAAATTGCAATACGACAAAACCTCCGCACCCGTCAGATACGACATCGGCTCGAAACTTTGGGTCTACACTCCCAAATCTCGCAAAGGATTGCCGAAAAAGCTCTCGCACGATTATCACGGTCCATATCGCATTGTCGCCAAATTATCACCGGTCCACTTCAAACTTCGCACCGTCAATAACCACCCAGTCTTTGTTCCAATGCACGCAAATCGATTAAAGCCCTTCTACGATGCGGCTCACCGTCCGATTGAGTTTCCAACTGAAGCAGTTTCTTTACCGGATCTCATCGACTCCGCTTTACCGCCCGATAGTTTTACGGTTCATCCTCCAGCCTCTACGCCGGCCGCTGACTCTCCTGATCTTATTGTTCCCGATTCAAACGATGAACCGGCCATATCACGTCCAGAGGATTTCCATCGCCCACTGGAAATACATGCAGTTTAGCTGTCCTACAAGCCAGGAGGCTTGAATTTAAAGAGGGGAATAATGTTGCGAAAGAACAAAGGCAACAATGCTTGTAACCATAGTAACAATTAATAATAACAATTGACCTTTGATTTTTATATATTCCTAATTTCGTAATCTCTTTTAGATGAACTTTGATTTTATATTTCGTAATTTTTAACTCATCAGTGACTTGACTTATTTTGATTGGTAGAACTTAATCTTTAAACAATATTATTCCTTTTTTGGTAATTGTAGACACATAGCACAAGTATCGGTATTTAAACTTCTTCTCGTTGATTTTTAGTTAGTTGAATTTGGAGTTGAATGTGTAGTTGAATTTTTAGCTGGTAATCATAATATAAAACTGTTGTTGAGTGACTGCCTCACAAGTATCGAAGCGGAATAACGATTGAATTTGAATTAAAGATTGACGAAAAAGAACCGAAGCACGAAAGACTCTTCTGTCGAAAAAGTAACTGTGAGTTTGCTGTAATATTAATAATCTGTTCTTGTTGAACCTTCGTCGTTGAACCCATTGTAAAACCCCCTTGCAAGTGGTTTTACATTGGTTGCCAGTGTGGGTCGTCAGCTCAAAGTAGTTACAATAGTAACTACTTTGAGCTGAATTCGCGAAGTACTTGATATTGCTAAACTATATACGAAACAAGGTAGAACAAAACAATTCAACTTAAAAGTAACGTGTATAAAACATAAATGAGTTATCGTTAAAAAATAACTTCAAATAGCAACAATTGTTTTTTCAAAATACTTTACTCAAAGAAAGTTAATGTTTAAATAAACGTTGTATGTGTGACGTAAAAAATTTCAATTCTGCAGCTGTAAGTTGTGGAGCGTATATAATTTCCCATCTTTTTACGCACATTTTTCCATCTTGTAAAATCAACAATGAGCTTTAATTGCCAGCAAAAGAAATATTAACAACAGAAGAAGTAGATATTATAGCAGAATAAATAACACTAGCCGGGGGCGCTCGCGTACGCTCGCTTCCCGGAGGGGGCAGATGAAAAAAACTTAATGTGGTTGGCGCACTTCGTGCGCTGCATTCGCTGACGCTCATGCCTCTTTCAACCCCACCTACAATGGGTTAGCTCGCTGCGCTCGCCTGTGGTTGGCACACTTCGTGCGCTGCATTCGCTTACGCTCATACCTCTTTCAACCCCAACTACAATGGGTTAGCTCGCTGCGCTCGCCTGTCTATCTATTATCAAGAAACATTGACTGACAGGGCGCACTTCGTGCCCTGCATTTGCTTCGCTCATGCCTCTTTCAGCCCCACGTACAATGGATTAGCTCGCTGCGCTCGCCTGTCTATCTATTATCAAGAAACACTGACTGATAGGGCGCACTTCGTGCGCTGCTTTCGCTTCGCTCATGCCTCTTTCAACCCCACGTACAATGGGTTAGCTCGCTGCGCTCGCCTGTCTATCTATTATCAAGAAACATTGACTGATAGGGCGCACTTCGTGCGCTGCATTTGCTTCGCTCATGCCTCTTTCAACCCCACGTACAATGGGTTAGCTCGCTGCGCTCGCCTGTCTATCTTTTATCAAGAAACATTGCCTGATAGGGCGCACTTCGTGCGCTGCATTCGCTTCGCTCATGCCTCTTTCAACCCCACGTACAATGGGTTAGCTCGCTGCGCTCGCCTGTCTATCTATTATCAAGAAACATTGTCTGATAAGGCGCACTTCGTGCGCTGCATTCGCTTCGCTCATGCCTCTTTCAACCCCACGTACAATGGGTTAGCTCGCTGCGCTCGCCTGTCTATCTATTATCAAGAAACATTGTCTGATAGGGCGCACTTCGTGCGCTGCATTCGCTTCCCTCATGCCTCTTTCAACCCCACGTACAATGGGTTAGCTCGCTGCGCTCGCCTGTCTATCTATTATCAAGAAACATTGTCTGATAGGGCGCACTTCGTGCGCTGCATTCGCTTCGCTCATGCCTCTTTCAACCCCACGTACAACGGGTTAGCTCGCTGCGCTCGCCTGTCTATCTTTTATCAAGAAACATTGCCTGATAGGGCGCACTTCGTGCGCTGCATTCGCTTCGCTCATGCCTCTTTCAACCCCACGTACAATGGGTTAGCTCGCTGCGCTCGCCTGTCTATCTATTATCAAGAAACATTGTGTGACAGGGCGCACTTCGTGCGCTGCATTCGTTTCGCTCATGCCTCTTTCAACCCCACGTACAATGGGTTAGCTCGCTGCGCTCGCCTATCTATCTATTATCAAGAAACATTGTCTGATAGGGCGCACTTCGTGCGCTGCATTCGCTTCGCTCATGCCTCTTTCCACCCCACGTACAATGGGTTAGCTCGCTGCGCTCGCCTGTCTATCTATTATCAAGAAACATAATCTGATAGGGCGCACTTCGTGCGCTGCATTCGCTTTGCTCATGCCTCTTTCAACCCCACGTACAATGGGTTAGCTCGCTGCGCTCGCCTGTCTATCTATTATCAAGAAACATTGGCTGCTAGGGCGCACTTCGTGCGCTGCATTCGCTTTGCCCATGCCTCTGCCTCTGGCAACAGTTTGGCTCGCTTCGCTCGCCTGATAACCCCTTATCATAATTTGTTTCTTAAAACTTTGGGCTTGTTTACATTAGGCCTAAGCGTCGCAAGCATGCCGAAGCAACAATGGCGGTCACCCACTACCTAAGCTACAACTATCTCACTCAAAAAACAAAACAAAGCTATCACCTGTGTTCTCAATTGTTTCCTGTAATTTTCCAGAGGTCTCTCAAACAATTAGCAAGTCTTTACAAAGACAATTCAGGTCGTAAAACACTTTGAAAGGCGCCCAGTTATCCTTTGTGTTCTAAACAAAAACACGTGTCTTCTCCAAAAGTACCTGCTGTTCAACCCGAGGTCAAATTTGCATGATAATGACAAACGCGTGACTGTTCACGTGAAGTCGCGAAAAAGCCAATCAAATTACAGCAAAAGGCGAAACGGGTCACGTGAAGAGCGAATACTGTGCTCGAAAATGGAGTTCGGGACGCGAATTTGGAAGTTTCGCCAGCGTAAACCGTAGTTTTTTCGTGATAGCACAATTAGCAGAATAATTAGTGGAATAATTCAAAATTTCAGGAGAAAATCGAAAAACAAAATCCATTACCCTGGTTAAAATAATAAACTAAACATTCAGTGCGAATTTCATTGCCATATACCCACATACAAAAAAGCCTTTGTGATTACACGGTTCGCCGTTTTGGCCCAATGTTTTTGTGCGTTCGACCTATTGTTTCGGGTCGAATCTATTGTTTTTGGCAGGGAAAGTGCGTCATCACGTGACTCCGCAGAATATATATATTAGACTAGCCGGGGGCCCGGTCGCTACGCTCCCTCCCCGGAGCCCCCCAAGCAACAAAAGTTTAATGTGGTTGGCATATGTGTACATACCCTACAATACATAACCTACAATACAAACCCTACAATAAATACCCTACAATATATACCCAACAATAAATACCCTACAATAAATACCCTACAATAAATACCCTACGATACATACCCTACAACACATACCCTACATAACATACCCTATAATACATACCCTACAATAAATACCCTACAATACATACCCTACATACACACCCTACAACACAGACCCTACAATACATACCCTACAATAAATACCCTACAATACATACCTTACAATACATACCCTACAATACATAACCTACAATACATACCCTACAATACATACCCTACGATACATTCCCTACAACACATACCCTACAATACATACCCTACAATACATACCCTACAATAATACCCTACAATACATACCCTACAAACATTCCCTACAAAAAATACCCTACAATAAATACCCTACAATACATACCCTACATACACACCCTACAATACAGACCCTACAATACATACCCTACAATAAATACCCTACAATACATACCCTACAATACATACCCTGCGATACATTCCCTACAACACATACCCTACAATACATAACCTACAATACATACCCTACAACACAAAGCCTACAATACATACCCTACATAACATACCCTACAATACATACCCTACAATACATACCCTACAATACAAACCCTACAATACATACCCTACAATACATAACCTACAATACATGCCCTACATAACAAACCCTACAATACATACCCTACAATACATACCCTACAATACATACCCTACAATACATACCTTACAATACATACCCTACAATGCATACCCTACAATACATACCCTACAGTACATACCTTACAATACATACCCTAAATAACATACCCTACAATACATACCCTGCAATACATACCCTACAATACATACCCTACAATACATACCCTACAATACGTACCCTACAATACATACCCTACAATACGTACCCTACAATACATACCCTACAATACATACCCTACAATACATACCCTACAATACATACCCTACATAACATACCCTACAATACATACCCTACAATACATACCCTACAATACATACCCTACAAACCATACCCTACAATACATACCTTACAATACATACCCTACAATACATACCCTATAATACATACCCTACAATACATACCCTACAATAAATACCCTACAATACATACCCTACATAACATACCCTACAATACATACCCTACAATACATACCCTACAATACATACCCTACAATACATACCCTACAATACATACCCTACATAACATACCCTACAATACATACCCTACAATACATACCCTACAAAACATACCCTACAATACATACCTTACAATACATACCCTACAATACATACCCTACAATACATACCCTACAATACATACCTTACAATACATACCCTACAATACATACCCTACAATACATACCCTATAATACATACCTTACAATACATACCCTACAATAAATACCCTACAATACATACCCTACATAACATACCCTACAATACATACCCTACAATACATACCCTACAATACATACCCTACAATACGTACCCTACAATACATACCCTACAATACGTACCCTACAATACATACCCTACAATACATACCCTACAATACATACCCTACAATACATACCCTACATAACATACCCTACAATACATACCCTACAATACATACCCTACAATACATACCCTACAATACATACCCTACAAACCATACCCTACAATACATACCTTACAATACATACCCTACAATACATACCCTACAATACATACCCTATAATACATACCCTACAATACATACCCTACAATAAATACCCTACGATACATTCCCTACAACACATACCCTACAATACATAACCTACAATACATACCCTACAATACAAAGCCTACAATACATACCCTACATAACATACCCTACAATACATACCCTACAATACATACCCTACAACACAAACCCTACAATACATACCCTACAAGACATACCCTACAATACATACCCTACATAACATACCCTACAATACATACCCTACAATACATACCCTACAATACATACCCTACAATACATACCCTACAATACATACCCTACAATACATACCCTAAAATACATACCCTACAATACATAACCTACATAACATACCCTACGATACATACCCTATGATACATACCCTACATAACATACCCTATAATACATAGCCTACAATACATACCCTACAATACATAACCTACAAAACATACCCTACAATACAAAGCCAACAATACATAACCTACATAACATACTCTACAATACATACCCTACAATACATACCCTACAATACAAACCCTACAATACATACCCTACAATACATACCCTACAATACATACCCTACAATACATACCCTAAAATACATACCCTACAATACATACCTTACAATACATACCCTACAATACATACCCTACAATACATACCCTATAATACATACCTTACAATACATACCCTACAATACATACCCTACAATACATACCCTACAACACATACCTTACAATACATACCCTACAATACATACCCTACAATACATACCCTATAATACATACCTTACAATACATACCCTACAAAACATACCCGACAATACAAACCTTACAATACATACCCTACAATACATACCCTACAAAACATACCCTATAATACATACCTTACAATACATACCCCACAATAAATACCCTACAATACATACCCTACATAACATACCCTACAATACATACCCTACAATACATACCCTACAATACATACCCTACAATACATAGCCTACAATAAATACCCTACAATACATACCCTACAATACATACCTTACAATACATACCCTACAATACATACCCTACAATACATACCCTACAATACATACCCTACATAACATACCCTACAATACATACCCTACAATACATACCCTACAATACATACCCTACAATACATACCCTACAATACATACCCTACAATACATACGCTACAATACATAACCTACATAACATACCCTACGATACATACCCTATGATACATACCCTACATAACATACCCTATAATACATAGCCTACAATACATACCCTACAATACATAACCTACAATACATACCCTACAATACAAAGCCTACAATACATAACCTACATAGCATACTCTACAATACATACCCTACAATACATACCCTACAATACAAACCCTACAATACATACCCTACAATACATAACCTACAATACATGCCCTACATAACATACCCTACAAGACATACCCTACAAAACATACCCTACAAAACATACCCTACAATACATACCCTACAATACATACCCTACATAACATTCCCTACAATACATACCCTACAATACATACCCTAAAATACATACCCTACAATACATACCCTACAATACATACCTTACAATACATACCCTACAATACATACCCTACAATACATACCCTATAATACATACCTTACAATACATACCCTACAAAACATACCCTACAATACAAACCTTACAATACATACCCTACAATACATACCCTACAATACATACCCTATAATACATACCTTACAATACATACCCTACAATAAATACCCTACAATACATACCCTACAATACATACGCTACAATACATAACCTACATAACATACCCTACGATACATACCCTACGATACATACCCTACATAACATACTCTACAATACATACCCTACAATACATACCCTACAATACATACCCTACAATACAAACCCTACATAACATACTCTACAATACATACCCTACAATACATACAATACAATACATACCCTACAATACATAGCCTACAATAAATACCCTACAATACATACCCTACAATACATACCTTACAATACATACCCTACAATACATACCCTACAATACATACCCTACATAACATACCCTACAATACATACCCTACAATACATACCCTACAATACATACCCTACAAAACATACCCTACAATACATACCTTACAATACATACCCTACAATACATACCCTACAATACATACCCTATAGTACATACCTTACAATACATACCCTACAATACATACCCTACATTACATACCCTACAATACATACCTTACAATACATACCCTACAATACATACCCTACAATACATACCCTATAATACATACCTTACAATACATACCCTACAAAACATACCCTACAATACAAACCTTACAATACATACCCTACAATACATACCCTACAATACATACCCTATAATACATACCTTACAATACATACCCCACAATAAATACTCTACAATACATACCCTACATAACATACCCTACAATACATACCCTACAATACATACTCTACAATACATACCCTACAATACATAGCCTACAATAAATACCCTACAATACATACCCTACAATACATACCTTACAATACATACCCTACAATACATACCCTACAATACATACCCTACAATACATACCCTACATAACATACCCTACAATACATACCCTACAATACATACCCTACAATACATACCCTACAATACATACCCTACAATACATACCCTACAATACATACCCTACAATACATACCCTACAATACATACCCTACAATACATAACCTACATAACATACCCTACGATACATACCCTATGATACATACCCTACATAACATACCCTATAATACATAGCCTACAATACATACCCTACAATACATAACCTACAATACATACCCTACAATACAAAGCCTACAATACATAACCTACATAACATACTCTACAATACATACCCTACAATACATACCCTACAATACAAACCCTACAATACATACCCTACAATACATAACCTACAATACATGCCCTACATAACATACCCTACAAGACATACCCTACAATACATACCCTACAATACATACCCTACAATACATACCCTACAATACATACCCTACATAACATTCCCTACAATACATACCCTACAATACATACCCTACAATACATACCCTACAATACATACCCTACAAAACATACCCTACAATACATACCTTACAATACATACCCTACAATACATACCCTACAATACATACCTTACAATACATACCCTACAATACATACCCTACAATACATACCCTATAATACATACCTTACAATACATACCCTACAATACATACCCTACAATACATACCCTACAATACATACCTTACAATACATACCCTACAATACAAACCCTACAATACATACCCTATAATACATACCTTACAATACATACCCTACAAAACATACCCTACAATACAAACCTTACAATACACACCCTACAATACATACCCTACAATACATACCCTATAATACATACCTTACAATACATACCCTACAATAAATACCCTACAATACATACCCTACATAACATACCCTACAATACATACCCTACAATACATACCCTACAATACATAGCCTACAATACGTAGCCTACAATAAATACCCTACAATAAATACCCTACAATACATACCTTACAATACATACCCTACAATACATACCCTACAATACATACCCTACAATACATACCCTACATAACATACCCTACAATACATACCCTACAATACATACCCTACAATACATACCCTACAATACATACCCTACAATACATACCCTACAATACATAACCTACATAACATACCCTACGATACATACCCTACGATACATACCCTACATAACATACTCTACAATACATACCCTACAATACATACCCTACAATACATACCCTACAATACAAACCCTACATAACATACTCTACAAAACATACCCTACAAAACATACCCTACAATACATACCCTACAATACATACCCTACAATACATACCCTACAATACAAACCCTACATAACATACCCTACATAACATACCCTACAATACATACCCTACAACACATACCCTACAATACATACCCTACAATACATACCCTACAATACATACCCTACAATACATACCCGACAATACATACCCTACAATACATAACCTACATAACATTCCCTACGATGCATACCCTACGATACATACCCTACAATACATACCCTACAATACATTTCCTACAATACATACCCTACAATACATACCCTACAATACATACCCTACAATACATAACCTACATAACATACCCTACGATACATACCCTACGATACATACCCTACATAACAAACCCTATAATACATAGCCTACAATACATACCCTACAATACATACCCTACATAACATACCCTACAATACATAACCTACAATACATACCTTACAATACATACCCTACATAACATACCCTGCAATACAAACCCTACATACCATACTCTACAATAGATACCCTACAATACATACCCTACAAAACATACCCTACAATACATACCTTACAATACATACCCTACAATACATACTGTACAATACATACCCTACATAACATACCCTACAATACATACCCTACAATACATACCCTACAATACATACCCTACAATACATACCCTAGAATAAATACCCTAGAATAAATACCCTACAATAAATACCCTACAATACATACCCTACAATACATGCCCTACAATACATACCCTGCAATACATACCCTACAATACATACCCTACAATACATACCTTACAATACATACCCTAAAATACATACCTTACAATACATACCTTACAATAAATACCCTACAATACATACCCTACAATACATACCCTACAATACATACCCTACAATACATACCATACAATACATACCATACAATACATACTACGACGCAACATTTCTAAAGAAAGTAAAGGTGGGAGGTCGGATCCTCCCCCCTGGCAATTGACCGCCCAGCGCCCACCCTGCCGCCCCCCTGAAAGCCGAAGGTTGATAGCTTCAGTGTGAAGTTTGAAGAAAAAAGTTGCCTTCAAAAATTTAATCAATCCTGGAAAATTTAAACTCAATCTGTAATAAAAAATATATCAAACTGTAGCTAAGGAAACAGCGAATCCGATAAAAATATTCACATTTCTTAACAGTTTTGTTTTGAAATTTCAGGGAGTATTTAGTGCAGCCCAACACAAAAGCCGTGAAAAAATTTATTCATCAGCCAACTTTAAGATCAAAAATTCCCCTAACTTGGTCAAAATTTGTCCATTTGAACTCAAATTACACCAGCATGAAGCTAATACCTTGGCAAATAAATATCGAAAGTACTTGGGTGCATATGAAAAGCTTTTCGCAATTTTAGTTGTAAATTTTTGAAGTCCAAGACATGATTTAAATAGCCGTGAAATCAAACCCTTGCAAAAAATAGCATTTCAAACACGATTCACCAAGTTTCAAATTAAATTAACGTGGCCAATTTTTGTCCTACACACCCCACGAAAATATCAACATGAAGCTAATAGCTTGGCGAGCATTTATCGAAAGTATTTGGGTGAAAAAAACAAAGTTTTGGCAGGTTAAAAATTAATTTTCGCAAATGCAAAACACACGCGTGTTGCTTGAAAATTTCGTGTTTTTCAGCAAAATCCAAACTCGGCTAAAACAGTCCAAAAACAGAGGAAAATCAACAAAACAAAAAAAACAAAGCCATATAACTTTAGTTCTCGTGTAAATAAACAGTTATCGAAAGTTTAAATGGAGGAAATCGGCCCAGAACGACCCGAGAAAATCAAAATTGTCTTCATGTTTTGGTTAGGCCCTCGAGCCGAAAGAAAAACGTGAGGTGAAACAAAACAAAACTCGTGCTATTTTCAGCCAAAAACAATTGAATAAAGGAAATACCTTGAAATAATTGTCCTCCAATTGTCTCCACAGGTCCTAACAACAATTGACACGTCTTTGCAATTGATTTCCGGCACCTATTCACGTTTAAACCCGAGCAACTTGCCGCCCGTTCAACTAAAAAAACACGTGCTTCTCCCTGCTCGTTTTGCATCTCATTAACTCCGTCCTCGGAACTTTCTAGAAAGTCGGAACACAAAATGGGCCATAACTCCCGAACCGTTTGGAGTAGAAATTAGCCACATACTTTACTTTGATCAGCGCAATGCAGCGATCATTTTGATACTAATTTGCACCCTTATTGAGTCCCAGAAAAAAAGCCTTTATGATATCAAGGAAATTCCTTTGATCCCATTGTTTTTTCGAACGTCGATTGTTCAAAAGACAATGGGCATTGTTCACAGTCGGCGGGTCACGTGTGATCGTAGAATAGTATATATAGACTAGCCGGGGGCCCGGTCGCTACGCTCC
>RQOL01000832.1:0-36165 GCA_013076295.1 Sanderia malayensis
GATCACCGTAGTCAAGCATGGTTGGGCCAGGTCAGTACCTGGATGGGTGACCGCCTGGGAACACCTGGTGTCTGCGCTAATACATACTTACGATAATGGATATTGCAATGTCTTCTTGGACACCTCCATTTCTCCTGGATGTCAGTTCCTGCACGTCGCCACGTTTTAGGCCCCCTGTATTACCACACCACCCTTCCCCCCATAAGTGTCGATTTCTCCGCAGAGCCATGCCCCGCGCTCTCACAAATGCGGGCAGTTCCCCACTGTCATAGACCATCCAATGAAAAGTCTTCGATCTTGATGCAATCTGTAATATTTCTTTAAACGCTCCCTCGTGCGAGTTATGAGAAGAATTGCAGTGGTCTGCATTGACGTCCGCATCTAGTTCATACTTACCTGACGGGGAAGATAACATGATCAAAAAAGTGTTTCTTCCAGGGTGAGGCCATTCCATTGCAGTTCGGTTTGGTTGACCCCTCGATTACTGCAAACGCTAGTAACTCGACCGTAAAAATTCTGGTATGGGGACCTGCGTTCGCGCTAGTCCCCTCCTCAAAGTGATAAAGGAAAAGTTGGCTTACTTTAACTATGGTAAGTTGTTGGGCAATTGAAACAATGTTCGACGATTTGGAATAGTTTCCAAGAGCTCTTATATCATCAACATTTAAATATACATTTGGAGAAAAAACCCATGAAATATGACACAACATAGAAATACAAACAACTCAAACAAAAAGACATCACGACAGGAGGAAGCAGAGTGACATACATAACATAACATAACACAACCTAACATAGCATAACATAACATAACATAACATAACATATAACTGTTGTTGTTGGATTATATTGAAAGATTATATGACAGGTATTTTTTGTTTTGGTTTTGTTGTATTCACTACAATAAAACCCGCATATAAGAACCAATGGTTTAAGAACCTTCAGGGTGATATTGCTGCTCAAAACAATGGACAAAACAATAGCCTATTGTCTTGGAACAATAGCTTGAAGGAAAATTTACATGTTCTTATATGCGGGTTTTTACCGTATAAAATCTCTTAATTATTGATTGAAAATAGGACTTTGTTGAATCTGGATCCTTAATAAAAGGATAAAAAAGACTGCTAAAGGTTCAGTGTCATGTTAGTCTGTTAGGCCGGAGAGAATGAAAAACATGTCAATTGTTGCGAACGATATCAGCGTCAAGGCTTTTCCTTGCCTACGACCATACCACCATGAGTATACCGGTTCTCGTCCGATCACCGTAGTCAAGCATGGTCGGGCAGGTCAGTACCTGGAATGGGTGACCGCCTGGGAACACCTGGTTGTAGGCTTCCATTTTTATTTTCACTTTAAGTTTCCAGACATTGATGGCTAAATTGTTGTGCTCATTAACATGCTGCAGCTCAGCCAGAGAGTTTTATTTGTATCAGAAATGAGAAAACCTGTTGGGGCACTTTAAAAGACTAGAGAAATATTGTATGTGTGTTGAGAATGTTAAATTCATTAAAATGGAGGAACAGTAATGCAAAGTACATTGAAGTAAGAAGGGAAGAAACCAAAAGCAAGCAGAGGAAAAAGTCAAAGTATAGGTACTATTCAGAAAAATAAATAATCTGAAAAATTAAAAATGCTGCATATGAAGCGTGTTAGGTACTCACCACTAAACTATGTTGTGTCTGGATTTTCAACGACAAGGGTGAGACAGAAAGTCTACGCAAATTATATAGTCATGTCATGCATGCAAAAATAGTCGATGCATGTGTGTGGGCATAAAATAAAACCATTAATTCATTAATTACCGCAACTGTCGCTTGTGAAAGTAGATGCCGGTTATTTGTAATACATACTTACGATAATGGATATTGCAATGTCTTCTTGGACGCCTCCATTTCTCCTGGATGTCAGTTCCTGCACGTCGCCACATTTTAGGCCCCCTGTATTACCACACCACCCTTACCCCCATAAGTGTCGATTTGTCCGCAGAGCCATGCCACGCGCTCTCACAAATGCGGGCAGTTCCCCACTGTCATAGCCCATCCAATGAAAAGTCTTCGATCTTGATGCAATCTGTTATATTTCTTTAAACGCTCCCTCGTGTGAGTTATGAGAAGAATTGCAGTGGTCTGCATTGACGTCCGCATCTAGTTCATACTTACCTGACGGGGAAGATAACATGATCAAAAAGGTGTTTCTTCCAGGGTGAGGCCATTCCATTGCAGTTCGGTTTGGTTGACCCCTGCGATTACTGCAAACGCTAGTAACTCGACCGTAAAATTTCTGGTAGTGGGGACCTGCGTTCGCGCTAGTCCCCTCCTCAAAGTGATAAAGGAAAAGTTGGCTTACTTTAACTATGGTAAGTTGTTGGGCAATTGAAACCGTGTTCGACGATTTGGAATAGTTTCCAAGAGGCTCTTATATCATCAACATTTAAAGTGCCCCTACACCTTATTTTTTATTGGCTAAAACTATAGATTCGAATGTGCTGATTCTGAATCCGTTTATATTTTTTTGATATGACAAGTAGTTTTTGAGATACGAGGCAACGCGTGCCACTTTTCCGTGGTCAACTTTTAGGACAGTAAATTACCTACTATGACATCATAGTAGGTAAGCTCCAATGTAGTGACTGCTCGTTGTGCTCAGTGGCGGTGGGCGTAGGCCGCGAACTGCATTGAAGGAAGATAGATGTTGCTTCTGCTGACTGCGCTGTGTCGTTGTGTGTTTGTTGGTATTTGTGTGATCATAATATTAATACTATTAATTGAATCAAAAGGTTTTTATTTTTATGTCTTCGTCGGATAGTAGCTATAGGACCGACATTAGTATTCACAGTGCTGAGGAATACGAAGATGACCAGGACGTGATTGATCGTGGACTCGCCGATGATAGTGACACCGACGAAGCAGGGCCTGACAGATTTGATCCTGTGGCTGAGAACTCGTTCACTGAAAGATATGAACGAGAGATGAACGAGAAGAGAAATGTTGAGAGAGGCCTTTCTAAGCGCTTTCATGGATCTGAACCATTATCTTCATGGTGCGTATGTAGTGAGTTAAAAGTGTATCAAACATCAGCTACGTGCTATGATTTAGGCCATTTCAGTGTGGGTCTAAACCTTTGTGGCTTGGTTGAAGAAACAGGAAACAATTCGCTTTTCTTTAGGTGCAAGTGTGGAAAATGTGCAACACAATTTCTTGTCAATGCACTTGAATGTCGTTGTTGCACCGAAATTGATGGTTGCATGCTGGCATTTTCTAACTGCGAAGTTATTGAGGAGGTTGGGCAAATCCAGTGTGTCACAGAACATCCTGGTTTTGCACCTATCTGTCTCGATAAACTTGCAGTTAGACTGTCAGCTGCAAAATATAGGAATAGAGAAGGGAGAAGGTACACTCGAACAGGATTTGAGAATCAGTAAGTAGAAAAATCTTTGTAGTTCTGCTGCTTAATTTATTTGATTGATGCATCCACAGCAAATATATACAGCATCTGCAAATTGTTGCAGGTTATTGCGCAGCATTTCATACAGAGACTTCACAGCTCTCATTCATGGATGCCTCGGAAGAAAAACCGAATTCCTTTGCCTGCCTGTGCATACAATTTAATAAGACAGGCATTCCCAGTTGCAACAGGCCAAGCCAGAGGATTTGTCGATGAGGCACACTCTGACTGATTAACAGTAAGTAATTGTTGGTTCCTGAAAAATAATGTAAATATTAGGTACTGGACTATTCTGAATTTAATTATTCATATTACTCATATTATTTATTGCAGACTCACAGTGACTATTTATTTTTGGGACAATCTGAAACATTCTTGTGTCCTTTCATTGGCTTCTTGCAAATGGAACAAACCGGCTTTGCTCTCATTGGTTGGACATCTCTTGTCGGCTGCACAATACTCTCAACTGACAATAACAAAAATGGTCTCAGCAAAACAGCAATCACTGTTATGGAAGGGAAACAAGATGTAAAACACTAAAGGCTAATGTACCTGGATTGGTCGATGGTACATCTACTACAACCAATGACTGTTTGTGTAGCCATTGTTGCAATGCTACTTCTCGTGGTTGTTTTGGCAACATGGTATCCATGTGTTGTGGTGTTTGCCTTTTCAATTGTGAAGCAGCACTCTGCAAATTTTCCGGATTTTGCAAAGCCTCTTCCATAGTTTGAAAGATGTCTTGTATGTAGTCTGAGAGACAAAAATGAAGTTACTCATATAGGAGGGAATACAGGCAGATCAAAATATTTTAACAAATGTTTAAACTCTTACCAAAGTTTGGTGGAATGCGCTTGTCTCTAACAGTGGCTTCACCATTTTTAAATTTGGGAAAGACAATTTTGACCTTTCTCGATCCATCCCTCTTCTTTGCAACATTGCGCTTGATATTATAATTAAAGTGCATTGCAGCCAGTGCAGTTCTGAAGATTAAAAATGGTTTGAGAAAGTCATGTCATGAAGCCATTGCAATCAAATGACAATTACCTTGGACATCATTAGTACCGACCTGCAAAACATTCCTGAATGGGAGTAACAGATCATTTTCGGTGCAAATTGGTTTATGACTGAATGGAATCCTTCCAGACAGCTGGTCTGTGCGTCATTTGAAACTTTTTTAATGGCTTTCAGCAATGGCTTCTTCGTCAACTCCTTCTTCAGCCTTCTGTACTCAGTTGAATCTGCCACAAATACCAAGGAAACATTACAGTGTGAGAGTTGTATTTATTACTTTACATAGTAGACCAGTTCATGGTGTATTATAATCAACATACCTTCTAGGAGCCATTTTTTGGGAGTTATATGTGCATCATGTTGGCATTTGTTAAACAAAGGGTCTTCGAGATTATCATGTTTGTTGATTACATGGCTCAAGAAAGCTTTGAATTTTGCGAGTATGACATTACCATCTTCATTATATGTTGATGTAGCACTCCAATACAGGTGGTTTTTACATGATTTTATCCAATCATTGATAATCTCTAGACCCTTTTCCTTCCCGAGCTTTGTCATAACTTTATTTATTTCTATAAATATGAAAACAAGTTTGTTAGTGGTATTCCTGAACACTGTATGCAAGATGTAGCTAATAGTATCAGCACATGGTTCAGGTCTTACTTTTTGCCAGATGCCAAAGATCAAAGCGGTGGTTAATTGTAGGGTGAATATCAGCCATATATCTTGCAATTTTAGTATGGCGATCCGTGACCAACTTTGATATGTTTATATTGTTCTGCAGCATGAAGCTCATACAATTTTTGAACGCGAAAAATTCCATGGCACTGCTACTGCCAGCTTCATTGCGCTAAAGAAACACGTGAAAGGTTATGGATTAACATGACTATCTCGAAAGTGTATACTTTGAATGAAGAATGCAGGTCATCAAGTAATTTTACCTGAACAAGGTCAAAATGTACCATAGCAGAGTTAGCGCAAGAGTACATCGAATATACACAGTACTTTTGCGCTGTGGCCCATACTGTCATGTTGTGCGTCTCCTGCCAGCACCACCGGTTGCCCACTAACAGAGAGTTTGTCAAGCAGTTGCTTCTTGTATTTTTGCCAATGTAAAAAGATGATTGGGAAGAAACGTTCCTGTAAAAAATATAACAGGGACATCCAATGAGGGTGGTGGGAAGAAAGGAGGCAGTTATTGCGAATGCCAACCAGAAATTTGCACAACTTACTTTTTGATGTTTAAAAAATGACGATAGTGATATTGTGCCGATGCGCATATGGCGAAAAACAGTGTTGATTTTGGAGATCGAACCTCCGGCTAAAATGGTGCAAAAACCAAGCAGAAAATTGCCAGCTGGCATCCGTGTACCGGTCATCAAAGGCTGACTCTTCCACACGTATTCTTTGCGACAAGCAGGATTTATACACTGCGTTGTGATGCTAACCATTGTGCCACATTTCGTGGCTGT
Organism: Sanderia malayensis; assembly: GCA_013076295.1. Taxonomy (NCBI): domain Eukaryota; kingdom Metazoa; phylum Cnidaria; class Scyphozoa; order Semaeostomeae; family Pelagiidae; genus Sanderia; species Sanderia malayensis. The sequence continues at coordinate 5,931 of RQOL01000832.1, forward strand.
GACACTGGGACCATCACTCTTGCAAACGAAACAAAATTTGAACAGCAGCAATAGCTGTGTAAAGAAAACTACAAATTTTGGATCCTCTTCAGCATTTCTGTCACGTGTTGAAAGCCTGTATGAAATATATAAGGAGGATGAGAATAGTATCAATTTGTATCACATCCAGGATATGTATTCTAATTTTAATATGTTTATTTACGGTACTTTGATTTGAATTTGTATGAGTTTGACTTCTACTAACATTTCATCGAGTTCTTCTGTGTCACTGTCCAAGTCGGTGCCCTCTGTGAGTTGCGAGTGCGCATACTCAGACATCTCCTCATCTTCAACATCCAAAAAATCGTTTTCGTCGTAAAGTAAATCTTCAAAATCCTCGTCTGATTCTTCATCTTGTCCTGCGTCTGGTGTTTGCTGCAATCTTTTCACAGGTGATTTTATCCTCCTGAGTTTGTTTATCGTTCCTATAGATTTAATGAATAGTGTGGACGCATGAAAGCAGAGCCTATTATATACGATAATGTGTTCTCCATTTGCAATGATTTTGTCGCAATGGAAACTGCAACAGAAGCGGAGTGAACAGGGGGCAAAAGTGAAAACGATGACGTGTGAACAGAGTTAGAAATGACATACTTTTGAGTCTTTTGTTTTTGTTTCTTTCTTTTGCCAGTAACAACCGCACTGATATGATTTTGCTGGGACTCAACTTCCTTGTATCTTGACATTGCTGTAGTTAAAATTGATGCAGTTGTAAGGAATTCATGGTCCGTTGTAGTAACAAACAAAGCATGATTTTAGATACTCACCTCTACTTCATCCTTTGACCCATTACCACTCCGTGAGTTTGTTGGCTGCATCAAGTCGGCCTCTATTTCCTCGATTATCTACATTAAAAAGTGCCTTTGTAAAAGATATGATATTATTCCTCTTCACAATATCATTGTAATTGGAGAAGTAAAAGAGACTTGCGTTTAGCGTGAAATTATAAAACGTTACCTTTCGTCTGGATCGTACGAATGAATTTTTGTTCTGCTCTGTGCTTGCTGCAAAGATTGTTGGAACTGGAACAGCACCGAGACTATCACAGATAAGTCTCGGGGTTGTTCCAGGCACTAAAACCTTTCTCACGAAACTATCCTCACTGAAATGAACAGAAGAAATCGACGTTTCTTTACTTGCTGTCCACGGGTCTTCTCTTTTCGAATCGATAAAGTCTATCCATTTCTGTCTCCTTTTTATGGCTTCCGGACGATCGTCTTCATAAAAAGGAATTTTGTGGAGCCCTATACATTTTAATTTATTGGATGCATTTCCACAACCTGGCAAAGCACATCGATAAGGCATTTTTTTTGTCTTGGTATTGTCTTGGTATTGCAAGATTTTGTAATGGTATTGTCTTGGCAAGATTTTGTAATCATGTGTGCTTGATGAGATTGGCATCCCGTACTGTTTTAACATTCCGCGGCCAGCACCCTCCGCCACTGAGCACAATGAGCAGCCACTACATTGGAATTTTTTAATTCCTCCCCACAGCTGCAAACTCATCGCAAGCCTTTCAAACTCAAATGCCATAATGCGCCGACCTGTTTCTTATCATCAAAGTAAAAAAAAACAAATATCGAGCCCATCGTGTGAGAGAAAATCGATGTCAGATTTGTTGCTTCAGTACGGGGAAAAAAGCGGCCAAAACTGTGATGTCATAGTAGGTAGATCCCAGTCCTAAAAGTTGACCACTAAAAATGGCGAAAACGACGAAACATCGACACTTCCCCGTTATAACTCGTTAACTAGACGTCAGATTTAAAAAATATTTTCGGATCTGAAATCAGCGCAAAAAGTTTTATCGATATAAAGAATAAAAAATAAGGTGTAGGGGCACTTTAAGTATACATTTAGAGAAAAACCCATGAAATATGACACAACATAGAAATACAAACAACTCAAACAAAAAGACATCGCGACAGGAGGAAGCAGAGTGACATACATAACATAACATAACACAACCTAACATAGCATAACATAACATAACATAACATATAACTGTTGTTGTTGGATTATATTGAAAGATTATATGACAGGTATTTTTTGTTTTGGTTTCGTTGTATTCACTACAATAAAAACCCGCATATAAGAACCAATGGTTTAAGAACCTTCAGGGTGATGTTGCTGCTCAAATCAATAGACAAAACAATAGCCTATTGTCTTGGAACAATAGGCTGGAAGGAAAATTTACATGTTCTTATATGCGGGTTTTTACCGTATAAAATCTCTTAATTATTGATTGAAAATAGAACTTTGTCGAATCTGGATCCTTAATAAAAGGATAAAAAATACTGCTAAAGGTTCAGTGTCATATTAGTCTGTTAGGCCGGAGAGAATGAAAAACATGTCAATTGTTGCGAATGATATCAGCGTCAAGGCGCTCTTCCTTTCCCTGCGACCATACCACCATGAGCATACCGGTTCTCTTCCGATCACCGTAGTCAAGCATGGTCGGGCCAGGTCAGTACCTGGATGGGTGACCGCCTGGGAACACGTGGTGTTGTAGGCTTCCATTTTTATTTTCACTTAAAGTTTCCAGACATTGATGGCTAAATTGTTGTGCTCATTAACATGCTGGAGCTCAGCCAAGAGAGTTTTATTTGTATCAGAAATGAGAAAAACCTGTTGGGCCACTTTAAAAGACTAGAGAAATATTGTAAAAAACCTAAGTATGCAATATTGTAAGTATGCGGTGGTGTAGCCTAGTGGTTAAGGCGCTGGATTTCGTATCCTTGAAGGGTAACCTTCATGGGTTCGAGTCCACGGATGGTCGGAATCACGAACTACAAGCCGTCAGCCAACTCAGCTGTCCATCCTTCCGAGGTCGGTAAATGAGTACCCAGGGTATTCGTTCAAGAATATCATTCTGGGGGCACAAGCCGCAGGCCCACATCAGCTGTATAGCTGCCCGAAACCCCAGCTTGCGTTAACAAATAAATATGCTTGCTTGCTTGCTTGCTTGCTGTATGTGTGTTGAGAATTGTTAAATTTCATTAAAATGGAGGAACAGTAATGCAAAGTACATTGAAGTAAGAAGGGAAGAAACCAAAAGCAAGCAGCGGAAAAAGTCAAAGTATAGGTACTATTCAGAAAAATAAATAATCTGAAAAATTCAAAATGCTGCATATGAAGCATGTTAGGTACTCACCACCACTAAGCTATGTTGTGTCTGGATTTTCAACGACAAGGGTGAGACAGAAAGTCTACGCAAATTATATAGTCATGTCATGCATGCAAAAATAGTCGATGCATGTGTGTGGGCATAAAATAAAACCATTAATTCATTAATTACCGCAACTGTCGCTTGTGAAAGTAGATGCGGTTATTTGTAATACATACTTACGATAATGGATATTGCAATGTGTTCTTGGACGCCTCCATTTCTCCTGGATATCAGTTCTTCCTGCACGTCGCCACGTTTTAGGCCCCCTGTATTACCACACCACCCTTCCCCCATAAGTGTCGATTTCTCCGCAGAGCCGTGCCCCGCGCTCTCACAAATGCGGGCAGTTCCCCACTGTCATAGCCCATCCAATGAAAAGTCTTCGATCTTGATGCAATCTGTTATATTTCTTTAAACGCTCCCTCGTGTGGTTATGAGAAGAATTGCAGTGGTCTGCATTGACGTCCGCATCTAGTTCATACTTACCTGACGGGAAGAAGTGTTTAAACATGGACTCGTCAGGTAATGCTGCTGAAGAAGAAGATATGGATAGCAGAAGTTCTTGGGCTGAGCAAGCAGATGAAGAGCAACCTGCAGATATTTCGAGAACAAGTAAGCAAGAATGTCAACAACGAGGTAACATCTTATCATTTGCTGAAACCTTAAAATCTAATTCTCGAAATGAAAATTCAAGCCACAGCTCCAGAGGAATAAAATTTTTTACTAAGGAACAAACTTCGCATATAGAAATAATCACGCACATACACAAATCGCTAAACAATCCTTCTGCTATCACCCATCTCCAAAGAATGCCATCAAAACAAGGCCATCAGAATTGGAACGCAGTATTATCAACTAAAGAACTGGTTGACGTTCTTGACAAAATCCATATTTCTTCCATCACAGCCAGAACATCCTCTTCCCATTACATCTGTCAGATCACGTCCCACACTAATCACCATCCCATTTGCTTCACCTGACATTTCAAACGAACGAATTTTTCAAGAACTGCATCAGTATGGAAAAATTATAAACATATGGCATCAAACATATCCAGAATTCCCAACCATATCCACAGGCAAACGTTTATGCACCATTTATCCCAATCCAGAGAATCCACTGCCACCTTTCATCATCATATCCGGCCAAAAAATTCTCATCTCCTTCAGAGGACGTCAACCAGTGTGCATGCACTGTAACTCCAAGTTCCATATGACTTCCAGCTGCCATCTGAGGGGTCAGAAGCTGTGTTTTCACTGTGGACAAGACGATCATCATTACAATGACTGTGACAGAAGACATAATGGATACCCGCCAACAGCACATGACAACGGAAGACCACGACTTTCGAGCAGTGGATCTGAAAGTGTCATGGACAGTGACAACGACATTGACCAAAACAGTGACAAACAGTCTGACGAACTTAGCGACTACCATGACTCCCATACTGATAAAGGTCGAGGCAACAGACTGAGACCTTTGAACTCACAGAGACTTTCCGATACTGATGACAGTGACAATGACGAGCCACTTAACAAGGTTACAGAAGAACAAGAACAGAACGTGACTCCACAGAACATAGACAGTGAAACTATAGCTGAAGACCCTGACCATCTCACACATTCATCCTCATCCACTCAAGTTTCATCATTCACAACCACAACATTATCTCAGTCAGAATCATTATCACTTTCACAAGTCCAATCCCTTGCATCCCAACCTCATCAATCCATTGATCAACAGTCACGTAATCAATCAACTCCACAAAACAATTCATCTGCCTCACCTATCTGTCTATCTTCACCTGCCATTTCCCTACCTGAATCTCCTGTTCTTCCTGACACACTGGCTTCATACACTAATCAAAAAAGACCAATTGGAACATCATCATCAACATCATCAACTATCGCTGACAATTCCAGAACCCGATCAAAGAAAAAGAAACAAAAGAAATAACACTAAAATTTATCTTCATTTTCATTAATCTTTATATATTCTTGGTCTTCTATTTATGACATTAATTTACTCTATTTACTTTGACATAGATTTGAATTGTGGTCCAAACTAAACTAAAATGCCATCGATAATAAGTATTAATGTAAATGGGCTGAATGACCCTGTCAAAGCAGAAACTATATTTCATAACTTGAAAAATGATACACCGGATATTTTATGTTTACAAGAAACGCATTTAAATAAAAATACAGTTGATCGTGTTATATCTAACAGAAGATGGCAAGGCCAGAAATTTCATTCAATTTCACCAAATAATTTTGCAGGCGTTAGTACACTTATAAGTGATAAATTAAATGCCACCATACACTCAACAGAAATTGATCCTGAGGGTCATTATATTTTTAATGATATAAAAATTGATGATCATCGTTTTCTTCTTATAAATTTATACGCTCCAACAGGAGGCAATAAAACTCAAAAAAGACGTGAAAAATTTGCAGAAATAAATTCAAAGATTGACCAATATTCAGAAACAGAATTTACCATATATGGTGGAGACTTCAATACTGTTCTTGATACTAATAAGGATAGGAGCAGAGAGATAACATATATTGATAGATCTAAAGATTCTCTTACTCATACATTAAACACGAAAGAACTAGAAGATATCTGGAGAGTTTTTCACCCTGATGAAACTCAATTCACGTATAAAAGTCCTGTTGGAACATCTAGTAGACTTGACAGATTTTACACATCAAAAACAGCAAACAATATTTCTCAAAATGTAAAATTATCCCTTTTCCTCACTCAGACCATCAAAAAGTATTATTACAATTAGATTTCTCGAAAATAATAGAGGAAGAGGGAGTTGGAAAATGAATACATCAATTTTAACGGAAGATGACTACAAACTATCTATAACAGGTTTTTTAGAATTTTGGCAATCACAGTTTGAACTTTATTCTTCTCCTCTTGATTGGTGGGATCAAGCTAAAAGACAAATTAAAAAAATTTCAAAAGATTATTGTATAAAACGCTCAATACAACGTAAAAAGAAAATATCAAGGCTCTATAAACAACTGCGCAATGCAACTAAAAAGCTGATCAAACAGGAAGACAGTCATTTAAAGACATAGTTCAACGAATAACATTAGAGCTTAAAAACCTTGAAACAAAAGACGCTTTTAATATCAAAATACAAGCTAAGGCACAATGGGTAGAAGAGGGTGAAAAAGTCTCTAGATATTTCTGTAATTTAGGTAAAAAACGTCAAGCTGCTCAAATTATGAAATCAGTACGAACAAAGTCTGACACTATTGTGTCCCACCATAAAGAAATGACCGAAACTGTTAAGACATTTTACTCTGACTTGTTTCAAAATGAATTCACTGAATCACAAAAACAAGACGAATTGCTTTCTAAAATACAAACTAAATTATCAGATAATGAAAAGGAAAGTTGTGAAGGTTACCTCACAAAAAATGAATTGTATGTGGCTTTGTCTAAAATGAAAAATAACAAAACTCCTGGTCTTGATGGTATTCCAGTAGAATTTTATAAGACTTTCTGGAATATCATTGATGATTCATTCACTAGAGTTGCTAATGCCTGTTTAGAATTAGAACAACTTTCAAGGTCTCAACGCATTGGATTAATTTCAACCTTGTATAAAAAGGGTGACAAAGCTGACCTTGCCAACTGGCGTCCTATAAGTCTTCTCAACGTTGATTATAAAGTAATTGCCAAAACTTTAACAAATCGTTTAAGCTCTGTTTTGCCTAGTATTGTTAATGAAGACCAAACATGTGGGGTTCCGAATCGCTCAATATTATCAACTGGCCATATCTTAAGGGATCTTATTTTTTATGCTGAAAATGAAAATCTTCCTGCCTCCATCCTTTCCCTAGATCAACTTAAAGCTTTTGATAGAGTTAATTGGACATTCCTTTTCAAAACTTTGCACAGTTTTGGGTTTGGTCCACAATTCATTTCATTCATAAAAACTTTATATAATAATATTAGCAGTTGTGTTAAAGTAAATGGACACATCTCTGCCCCATTCTTTCTTGGAAGGGGAGTGAGGCAGGGATGTCCCTATCACCCTTACTATATATTAGTTTCAGAAGTTTTTGCAATCTCAATAAGACAAAATCCCAACATTAGAGGCATTAAAATTCGAAATGCTGAATACAAAATTACCCAATATGCAGATGATACTACTCTCATTATTCAAGGTGAACAGTCCATAAAATCATCATTTGAATGTATCCATGATTTTGAATTAGCATCAGGTGCTAAAATTAACAAAGAGAAAAGTAATGGAATATGGCTTGGGCAATTTAAATATCGAACAGATAATCCATTCAATTTGAAATGGGGCAGACAATCCCTCAAGATATTGGGTGTATTTCATGGCCCTAATCTAAAGGAAAAGGAAACATGGGATCCAAGAATAACAAAGTTTGTCAAAACATTAGACTTATGGCAATCAAGAGATCTGTCACTGAGAGGTAGGGCTGTGGTTGCCAATCAATTAGCTAGTTCTGTTTTTTGGTACACTGCAGCCATATGTCAACTACCTCAATGGGCATCAAAAAAGATAACGATCGCCTATGGAAATTCATTTATCAGGATAAAAAAGATCCTATAAAGCTCTCAAGCAAGACTTCCTTATCATTTAGGGGGATTAAATATCATTGACATTGAAAAGAAAACTGATGCTATAAAATTATCTTGGATTTCAAAATACATGAAAACTGATAACAACTCTAAATGGAAAACACTGTTCACCCTTTATTTTGATAGCTATAAGAATTTTCAAATTGGTGGAACATTTTTAAATCCTTGTTCCTTCGTCCTTTAGAAATGAAAAATGCTCCTAGATTCTACAAAGATGTTATTAAATGTTTTGCTGACAATTTTTCACAATTAAGAATTCAACCCTTTGAACTTCAAAGTATATATAATGAGCCAATTTTTGAAAATTTCTTTACCCATGTTGACACCAGGCTTGCTTGGATAAATAACAAAGTTACAACAATAAGATATATCTGTTATGAGTTCATTCCTGGTTTTTTACCTTCTGAATTAATTAAGGATTTAGTGCCTCAAAGATTCTCTGAGAGTTTCTATGCTATACTAAAGTCAAGACTACCAGCTCAATGGAAAGACAAAATTAAATGAATGTAGCACAAAACAAAATCTAACAGATTTTCATATCAAGAATACCAACAATGAAAACATTCTTTTTCAACACTCAATTGCAAATCCATCTATCAAATTTTAATATTAAAAGACAACAATGTGACTTCACAAAAATATAGAAACTTCTGGGAAAATAAAATTGGAGTAATAAACTGGTCCAGGCTTTTCTCAAATCTCTTTAAAAGAAATCATGACCGAAAATCAGCCAACATTCAATGGAAATTTCTCCAACTATGTTTACCAACAAGTGACAGACTTTATAGACACAGAATAATTGAAAGTCCAATTTGCAAAAGATGTAATGCCCATGATGAAACTTCAATACATGCATTCTTCAAATGCTGCCCTGTTAGCAACCTTTGGAAATTTGTTTTTAAGCTCACAAAACTAATAAATCCATCCCTAACCCTCAATAACATCTGTAAATTTGTAGTGACTGGCTTCTTTGATTATAAATCTCCACTAACAGTAGAACAGTAGTCTGCATATTCAGTTATTTGGAAAACAAGGAATGAACTTATATTTGACAATAAAAGAGATGATTTGAAAAATAGATTTGTATACAAAGTTATTTCTAAATTGAAAGAACAGCATTTTCTGGCCTCACAAGATGTTGAAACTTTAAATTTATTTAATCAAACCTGGTGCAAAAATAATGTCCTAGCATCCCTTCACAATAGGAAATTACAAATAAATATCCCTTAAACTCGTTCCTTATTTTATGTTCCACTATTTTTACTTACTTTGTTCACAACTGTTTGTGGGTCTGCTGGTGTGCTTTTCGTTGTCTCCTTACGTTGTCTCCTATTCCTAGGGCGGTCCGCTTAATTGTGTGTCACTGCCTTGGGGATGGGTGGGAGATGGTGGTGATAGTGTCACTAGTGGGCCTAATCTATGAATTTGCATTATTTTCTTGTTGTTGTTGTTAGTTATTTACTTCTATATATTGATTTAAAAAAAAGTAAAATGGACAGTTAATTAAAAAAAAAAAAAACTCTTTACAAGAACTTTGACAATTAGAGTTGTTTCTTATAGTATTTTCAAATTTCATTACTTGTAGTTATTATAATGTATTATTACTTGTAGTTATTAGTATAGTTAATTAGAAAATATTTAGTTGTTGTTATTAGATTTAAGTTTATTTTCATTTTTAAATTGTAAATATGTTGCGTTGAATGTAAAATTAAACCGGTGTAGGCATGTGCCTAACCCAAAAAAAAAATGATCAAAAAGGTGTTTCTTCCAGGGTGAGGCCATTCCATTGCAGTTCGGTTTGGTTGACCCCTGCGATTACTGCAAACGCTAGTAACTCGACCGTAAAATTTCTGGTAGTGGGGACCTGCGTTCGCGCTAGTCCCCTCCTCAAAGTGATAAAGGAAAAGTTGGCTTACTTTAACTATGGTAAGTTGTTGGGCAATTGAAACCGTGTTCGACGATTTGGAATAGTTTCCAAGAGGCTCTTATATCATCAACATTTAAAGTGCCCCTACACCTTATTTTTTATTGGCTAAAACTATAGATTCGAATGTGCTGATTCTGAATCCGTTTATATTTTTTTGATATGACAAGTAGTTTTGAGATACGAGGCAACGCGTGCCACTTTTCCGTGGTCAACTTTTAGGACAGTAAATTACCTACTATGACATCATAGTAGGTAAGCTCCAATGTAGTGACTGCTCGTTGTGCTCAGTGGCGGTGGGCGTAGGCCGCGAACTGCATTGAAGGAAGATAGATGTTGCTTCTGCTGACTGCGCTGTGTCGTTGTGTGTTTGTTGGTATTTGTGTGATCATAATATTAATACTATTAATTGAATCAAAAGGTTTTTATTTTTATGTCTTCGTCGGATAGTAGCTATAGGACCGACATTAGTATTCACAGTGCTGAGGAATACGAAGATGACCAGGACGTGATTGATCGTGGACTCGCCGATGATAGTGACACCGACGAAGCAGGGCCTGACAGATTTGATCCTGTGGCTGAGAACTCGTTCACTGAAAGATATGAACGAGAGATGAACGAGAAGAGAAATGTTGAGAGAGGCCTTTCTAAGCGCTTTCATGGATCTGAACCATTATCTTCATGGTGCGTATGTAGTGAGTTAAAAGTGTATCAAACATCAGCTACGTGCTATGATTTAGGCCATTTCAGTGTGGGTCTAAACCTTTGTGGCTTGGTTGAAGAAACAGGAAACAATTCGCTTTTCTTTAGGTGCAAGTGTGGAAAATGTGCAACACAATTTCTTGTCAATGCACTTGAATGTCGTTGTTGCACCGAAATTGATGGTTGCATGCTGGCATTTTCTAACTGCGAAGTTATTGAGGAGGTTGGGCAAATCCAGTGTGTCACAGAACATCCTGGTTTTGCACCTATCTGTCTCGATAAACTTGCAGTTAGACTGTCAGCTGCAAAATATAGGAATAGAGAAGGGAGAAGGTACACTCGAACAGGATTTGAGAATCAGTAAGTAGAAAAATCTTTGTAGTTCTGCTGCTTAATTTATTTGATTGATGCATCCACAGCAAATATATACAGCATCTGCAAATTGTTGCAGGTTATTGCGCAGCATTTCATACAGAGACTTCACAGCTCTCATTCATGGATGCCTCGGAAGAAACAACCGAATTCCTTTGCCTGCCTGTGCATACAATTTAATAAGACAGGCATTCCCAGTTGCAACAGGCCAAGCCAGAGGATTTGTCGATGAGGCACACTCTGACTGATTAACAGTAAGTAATTGTTGGTTCCTGAAAAATAATGTAAATATTAGGTACTGGACTATTCTGAATTTAATTATTCATATTACTCATATTATTTATTGCAGACTCACAGTGACTATTTATTTTTGGGACAATCTGAAACATTCTTGTGTCCTTTCATTGGCTTCTTGCAAATGGAACAAACCGGCTTTGCTCTCATTGGTTGGACATCTCTTGTCGGCTGCACAATACTCTCAACTGACAATAACAAAAATGGTCTCAGCAAAACAGCAATCACTGTTATGGAAGGGAAACAAGATGTAAAACACTAAAGGCTAATGTACCTGGATTGGTCGATGGTACATCTACTACAACCAATGACTGTTTGTGTAGCCATTGTTGCAATGCTACTTCTCGTGGTTGTTTTGGCAACATGGTATCCATGTGTTGTGGTGTTTGCCTTTTCAATTGTGAAGCAGCACTCTGCAAATTTTCCGGATTTTGCAAAGCCTCTTCCATAGTTTGAAAGATGTCTTGTATGTAGTCTGAGAGACAAAAATGAAGTTACTCATATAGGAGGGAATACAGGCAGATCAAAATATTTTAACAAATGTTTAAACTCTTACCAAAGTTTGGTGGAATGCGCTTGTCTCTAACAGTGGCTTCACCATTTTTAAATTTGGGAAAGACAATTTTGACCTTTCTCGATCCATCCCTCTTCTTTGCAACATTGCGCTTGATATTATAATTAAAGTGCATTGCAGCCAGTGCAGTTCTGAAGATTAAAAATGGTTTGAGAAAGTCATGTCATGAAGCCATTGCAATCAAATGACAATTACCTTGGACATCATTAGTACCGACCTGCAAAACATTCCTGAATGGGAGTAACAGATCATTTTCGGTGCAAATTGGTTTATGACTGAATGGAATCCTTCCAGACAGCTGGTCTGTGCGTCATTTGAAACTTTTTTAATGGCTTTCAGCAATGGCTTCTTCGTCAACTCCTTCTTCAGCCTTCTGTACTCAGTTGAATCTGCCACAAATACCAAGGAAACATTACAGTGTGAGAGTTGTATTTTATTACTTTACATAGTAGACCAGTTCATGGTGTATTATAATCAACATACCTTCTAGGAGCCATTTTTTGGGAGTTATATGTGCATCATGTTGGCATTTGTTAAACAAAGGGTCTTCGAGATTATCATGTTTGTTGATTACATGGCTCAAGAAAGCTTTGAATTTTGCGAGTATGACATTACCATCTTCATTATATGTTGATGTAGCACTCCAATACAGGTGGTTTTTACATGATTTTATCCAATCATTGATAATCTCTAGACCCTTTTCCTTCCCGAGCTTTGTCATAACTTTATTTATTTCTATAAATATGAAAACAAGTTTGTTAGTGGTATTCCTGAACACTGTATGCAAGATGTAGCTAATAGTATCAGCACATGGTTCAGGTCTTACTTTTTGCCAGATGCCAAAGATCAAAGCGGTGGTTAATTGTAGGGTGAATATCAGCCATATATCTTGCAATTTTAGTATGGCGATCCGTGACCAACTTTGATATGTATATTGTTCTGCAGCATGAAGCTCATACAATTTTTGAACGCGAAAAATTCCATGGCACTGCTACTGCCAGCTTCATTGCGCTAAAGAAACACGTGAAAGGTTATGGATTAACATGACTATCTCGAAAGTGTATACTTTGAATGAAGAATGCAGGTCATCAAGTAATTTTACCTGAACAAGGTCAAAATGTACCATAGCAGAGTTAGCGCAAGAGTACATCGAATATACACAGTACTTTGCGCTGTGGCCCATACTGTCATGTTGTGCGTCTCCTGCCAGCACCACCGGTTGCCCACTAACAGAGAGTTTGTCAAGCAGTTGCTTCTTGTATTTTTGCCAATGTAAAAAGATGATTGGGAAGAAACGTTCCTGTAAAAAATATAACAGGGACATCCAATGAGGGTGGTGGGAAGAAAGGAGGCAGTTATTGCGAATGCCAACCAGAAATTTGCACAACTTACTTTTTGATGTTTAAAAAATGACGATAGTGATATTGTGCCGATGCGCATATGGCGAAAAACAGTGTTGATTTTGGAGATCGAACCTCCGGCTAAAATGGTGCAAAAACCAAGCAGAAAATTGCCAGCTGGAATCCGTGTACCGGTCATCAAAGGCTGACTCTTCCACACGTATTCTTTGCGACAAGCAGGATTTATACACTGCGTTGTGATGCTAACCATTGTGCCACATTTCGTGGCTGTGACACTGGGACCATCACTCTTGCAAACGAAACAAAATTTGAACAGCAGCAATAGCTGTGTAAAGAAAACTACAAATTTTGGATCCTCTTCAGCATTTCTGTCACGTGTTGAAAGCCTGTATGAAATATATAAGGAGGATGAGAATAGTATCAATTTGTATCACATCCAGGATATGTATTCTAATTTTAATATGTTTATTTACGGTACTTTGATTTGAATTTGTATGAGTTTGACTTCTACTAACATTTCATCGAGTTCTTCTGTGTCACTGTCCAAGTCGGTGCCCTCTGTGAGTTGCGAGTGCGCATACTCAGACATCTCCTCATCTTCAACATCCAAAAAATCGTTTTCGTCGTAAAGTAAATCTTCAAAATCCTCGTCTGATTCTTCATCTTGTCCTGCGTCTGGTGTTTGCTGCAATCTTTTCACAGGTGATTTTATCCTCCTGAGTTTGTTTATCGTTCCTATAGATTTAATGAATAGTGTGGACGCATGAAAGCAGAGCCTATTATATACGATAATGTGTTCTCCATTTGCAATGATTTTGTCGCAATGGAAACTGCAACAGAAGCGGAGTGAACAGGGGGCAAAAGTGAAAACGATGACGTGTGAACAGAATTAGAAATGACATACTTTTGAGTCTTTTGTTTTTGTTTCTTTCTTTTGCCAGTAACAACCGCACTGATATGATTTTGCTGGGACTCAACTTCCTTGTATCTTGACATTGCTGTAGTTAAAATTGATGCAGTTGTAAGGAATTCATGGTCCGTTGTAGTAACAAACAAAGCATGATTTTAGATACTCACCTCTACTTCATCCTTTGACCCATTACCACTCCGTGAGTTTGTTGGCTGCATCAAGTCGGCCTCTATTTCCTCGATTATCTACATTAAAAAGTGCCTTTGTAAAAGATATGATATTATTCCTCTTCACAATATCATTGTAATTGGAGAAGTAAAAGAGACTTGCGTTTAGCGTGAAATTATAAAACGTTACCTTTCGTCTGGATCGTACGAATGAATTTTTGTTCTGCTCTGTGCTTGCTGCAAAGATTGTTGGAACTGGAACAGCACCGAGACTATCACAGATAAGTCTCGGGGTTGTTCCAGGCACTAAAACCTTTCTCACGAAACTATCCTCACTGAAATGAACAGAAGAAATCGACGTTTCTTTACTTGCTGTCCACGGGTCTTCTCTTTTCGAATCGATAAAGTCTATCCATTTCTGTCTCCTTTTTATGGCTTCCGGACGATCGTCTTGATAAAAAGGAATTTTGTGGAGCCCTATACATTTTAATTTATTGGGTGCATTTCCACAACCTGGCAAAGCACATCGATAAGGCATATTTTTTTGTCTTGGTATTGTCTTGGTATTGCAAGATTTTGTAATGGTATTGTCTTGGCAAGATTTTGTAATCATGTGTGCTTGATGAGATTGGCATCCCGTACTGTTTTAACATTCCGCGGCCAGCACCCTCCGCCACTGAGCACAATGAGCAGCCACTACATTGGAATTTTTTAATTCCTCCCCACAGCTGCAAACTCATCGCAAGCCTTTCAAACTCAAATGCCATAATGCGCCGACCTGTTTCTTATCATCAAAGTAAAAAAAACAAATATCGAGCCCATCGTGTGAGAGAAAATCGATGTCAGATTTGTTGCTTCAGTACGGGGAAAAAAGCGGCCAAAACTGTGATGTCATAGTAGGTAGATCCCAGTCCTAAAAGTTGACCACTAAAAATGGCGAAAACGACGAAACATCGACACTTCCCCGTTATAACTCGTTAACTAGACGTCAGATTTAAAAAATATTTTCGGATCTGAAATCAGCGCAAAAAGTTTTATCGATATAAAGAATAAAAAAATAAGGTGTAGGGGCACTTTAAGTATACATTTAGAGAAAAAACCCATGAAATATGACACAACATAGAAATACAAACAACTCAAACAAAAAGACATCGCGACAGGAGGAAGCAGAGTGACATACATAACATAACATAACACAACCTAACATAGCATAACATAACATAACATAACATATAACTGTTGTTGTTGGATTATATTGAAAGATTATATGACAGGTATTTTTTGTTTTGGTTTCGTTGTATTCACTACAATAAAAACCCGCATATAAGAACCAATGGTTTAAGAACCTTCAGGGTGATGTTGCTGCTCAAATCAATAGACAAAACAATAGCCTATTGTCTTGGAACAATAGGCTGGAAGGAAAATTTACATGTTCTTATATGCGGGTTTTTACCGTATAAAATCTCTTAATTATTGATTGAAAATAGAACTTTGTCGAATCTGGATCCTTAATAAAAGGATAAAAAATACTGCTAAAGGTTCAGTGTCATATTAGTCTGTTAGGCCGGAGAGAATGAAAAACATGTCAATTGTTGCGAATGATATCAGCGTCAAGGCGCTCTTCCTTTCCCTGCGACCATACCACCATGAGCATACCGGTTCTCTTCCGATCACCGTAGTCAAGCATGGTCGGGCCAGGTCAGTACCTGGATGGGTGACCGCCTGGGAACACGTGGTGTTGTAGGCTTCCATTTTTATTTTCACTTAAAGTTTCCAGACATTGATGGCTAAATTGTTGTGCTCATTAACATGCTGGAGCTCAGCCAAGAGAGTTTTATTTGTATCAGAAATGAGAAAAACCTGTTGGGCCACTTTAAAAGACTAGAGAAATATTGTAAAAAACCTAAGTATGCAATATTGTAAGTATGCGGTGGTGTAGCCTAGTGGTTAAGGCGCTGGATTTCGTATCCTTGAAGGGTAACCTTCATGGGTTCGAGTCCACGGATGGTCGGAATCACGAACTACAAGCCGTCAGCCAACTCAGCTGTCCATCCTTCCGAGGTCGGTAAATGAGTACCCAGGGTATTCGTTCAAGAATATCATTCTGGGGGCACAAGCCGCAGGCCCACATCAGCTGTATAGCTGCCCGAAACCCCAGCTTGCGTTAACAAATAAATATGCTTGCTTGCTTGCTTGCTTGCTGTATGTGTGTTGAGAATTGTTAAATTTCATTAAAATGGAGGAACAGTAATGCAAAGTACATTGAAGTAAGAAGGGAAGAAACCAAAAGCAAGCAGCGGAAAAAGTCAAAGTATAGGTACTATTCAGAAAAATAAATAATCTGAAAAATTCAAAATGCTGCATATGAAGCATGTTAGGTACTCACCACCACTAAACTATGTTGTGTCTGGATTTTCAACGACAAGGGTGAGACAGAAAGTCTACGCAAATTATATAGTCATGTCATGCATGCAAAAATAGTCGATGCATGTGTGTGGGCATAAAATAAAACCATTAATTCATTAATTACCGCAACTGTCGCTTGTGAAAGTAGATGCGGTTATTTGTAATACATACTTACGATAATGGATATTGCAATGTGTTCTTGGACGCCTCCATTTCTCCTGGATATCAGTTCCTGCACGTCGCCACGTTTTAGGCCCCCTGTATTACCACACCACCCTTCCCCCCATAAGTATCGATTTCTCCGCAGAGCCATGCCCCGCGCTTCACAAATGCGGGCAGTTCCCCACTGTCATAGCCCATCCAATGAAAAGTCTTCGATCTTGATGCAATCTGTTCTATTTCTTTAAACGCTCCCTCGTGTGTTATGAGAAGAATTGCAGTGGTCTGCATTGACGTCCCATCTAGTTCATACTTACCTGACGGGGAAGAAGTGTTTAAACATGGACTCTTCAGGTAATGCTGCTGAAGAAGAAGATATGGATAGCAGAAGTTCTTGGGCTGAGCAAGCAGATGAAGAGCAACCTGCAGATATTTCGGTAAGCAAGAATGTCAACAACGAGGTTACATCTTATCATTTGCTGAAACCTTAAAATCTAATTCTCGTAATGAAAATTCAAGCCAGCTCCAGAGGAATAAAATTTTTTACTAAGGAACAAACTTCGCATATAGAAATAATCACGCACATACACAAATCGCTAAACAATCCTTCTGCTATCACCCATCTCCAAAGAATGCCATCAAAACAAGGCCATCAAATTGGAACGCAGTATTATCAACTAAAGAACTGGTTGACGTTCTTTTGACAAAATCCATATTTCTTCCATCACAGCCAGAACATCCTCTTCCCATTACATCTGTCAGATCACGTCCCACACTAATCACCATCCCATTTGCTTCACCTGACATTTCAAACGAACAAATTTTTCAAGAACTGCATCAGTATGGAAAAATTATAAACATATGGCATCAAACATATCCAGAATTCCCAACCATATCCACAGGCAAACGTTTATGCACCATTTATCCCAATCCAGAGAATCCACTGCCACCTTTCATCATCATATCCGGCCAAAAAATTCTCATCTCCTTCAGAGGACGTCAACCAGTGTGCATGCACTGTAACTCCAAGTTCCATATGACTTCCAGCTGCCATCTGAGGGGTCAGAAGCTGTGTTTTCACTGTGGACAAGACGATCATCATTACAATGACTGTGACAGAAGACATAATGGATACCCGCCAACAGCACATGACAACGGAAGACCACGACTTTCGAGCAGTGGATCTGAAAGTGTCATGGACAGTGACAACGACATTGACCAAAACAGTGACAAACAGTCTGACGAACTTAGCGACTACCATGACTCCCTACTGATAAAGGTCGAGGCAACAGACTGAGACCTTTGAACTCACAGAGACTTTCCGATACTGATGACAGTGACAATGACGAGCCACTTAACAAGGTTACAGAAGAACAAGAACAGAACGTGACTCCACAGAACATAGACAGTGAAACTATAGCTGAAGACCCTGACCATCTCACACATTCATCCTCATCCACTCAAGTTTCATCATTCACAACCACAACATTATCTCAGTCAGAATCATTATCACTTTCACAAGTCCAATCCCTTGCATCCCAACCTCATCAATCCATTGATCAACAGTCACGTAAATCAATCAACTCCACAAAACAATTCATCTGCCTCACCTATCTGTCTATCTTCACCTGCCATTTCCTACCTGAATCTCCTGTTCTTCCTGACACACTGGCTTCATACACTAATCAAAAAAGACCAATTGGAACATCATCATCAACATCATCAACTATCGCTGACAATTCCAGAACCCGATCAAAGAAAAAGAAACAAAAGAAATAACACTAAAATTTATCTTCATTTTCATTAATCTTTATATATTCTTGGTCTTCTATTTATGACATTAATTTACTCTATTTACTTTGACATATAGATTTGAATTGTGGTCCAAACTAAACTAAAATGCCATCGATAATAAGTATTAATGTAAATGGGCTGAATGACCCTGTCAAAGCAGAAACTATATTTCATAACTTGAAAAATGATACACCGGATATTTTATGTTTACAAGAAACGCATTTAAATAAAAATACAGTTGATCGTGTTATATCTAACAGAAGATGGCAAGGCCAGAAATTTCATTCAATTTCACCAAATAATTTTGCAGGCGTTAGTACACTTATAAGTGATAAATTAAATGCCACCATACACTCAACAGAAATTGATCCTGAGGGTCATTATATTTTTAATGATATAAAAATTGATGATCATCGTTTTCTTCTTATAAATTTATACGCTCCAACAGGAGGCAATAAAACTCAAAAAAGACGTGAAAAATTTGCAGAAATAAATTCAAAGATTGACCAATATTCAGAAACAGAATTTACCATATATGGTGGAGACTTCAATACTGTTCTTGATACTAATAAGGATAGGAGCAGAGAGATAACATATATTGATAGATCTAAAGATTCTCTTACTCATACATTAAACACGAAAGAACTAGAAGATATCTGGAGAGTTTTTCACCCTGATGAAACTCAATTCACGTATAAAAGTCCTGTTGGAACATCTAGTAGACTTGACAGATTTTACACATCAAAAACAGCCAAACAATATTTCTCAAAATGTAAAATTATCCCTTTTCCTCACTCAGACCATCAAAAAGTATTATTACAATTAGATTTCTCGAAAATAATAGAGGAAGAGGGAGTTGGAAAATGAATACATCAATTTTAACGGAAGATGACTACAAACTATCTATAACAGGTTTTTTAGAATTTTGGCAATCACAGTTTGAACTTTATTCTTCTCCTCTTGATTGGTGGGATCAAGCTAAAAGACAAATTAAAAAAATTTCAAAAGATTATTGTATAAAACGCTCAATACAACGTAAAAAGAAAATATCAAGGCTCTATAAACAACTGCGCAATGCAACTAAAAAAGCTGATCAAACAGGAAGACAGTCATTTAAAGACATAGTTCAACGAATAACATTAGAGCTTAAAAACCTTGAAACAAAAGACGCTTTTAATATCAAAATACAAGCTAAGGCACAATGGGTAGAAGAGGGTGAAAAAGTCTCTAATATTTCTGTAATTTAGGTAAAAAACGTCAAGCTGCTCAAATTATGAAATCAGTACGAACAAAGTCTGACACTATTGTGTCCCACCATAAAGAAATGACCGAAACTGTTAAGACATTTTACTCTGACTTGTTTCAAAATGAATTCACTGAATCACAAAAACAAGACGAATTGCTTTCTAAAATACAAACTAAATTATCAGATAATGAAAAGGAAAGTTGTGAAGGTTACCTCACAAAAAATGAATTGTATGTGGCTTTGTCTAAAATGAAAAATAACAAAACTCCTGGTCTTGATGGTATTCCAGTAGAATTTTATAAGACTTTCTGGAATATCATTGATGATTCATTCACTAGAGTTGCTAATGCCTGTTTAGAATTAGAACAACTTTCAATGTCTCAACGCATTGGATTAATTTCAACCTTGTATAAAAAGGGTGACAAAGCTGACCTTGCCAACTGGCGTCCTATAAGTCTTCTCAACGTTGATTATAAAGTAATTGCCAAAACTTTAACAAATCGTTTAAGCTCTGTTTTGCCTAGTATTGTTAATGAAGACCAAACATGTGGGGTTCCGAATCGCTCAATATTATCAACTGGCCATATATTAAGGGATCTTATTTTTTATGCTGAAAATGAAAATCTTCCTGCCTCCATCCTTTCCCTAGATCAACTTAAAGCTTTTGATAGAGTTAATTGGACATTCCTTTTCAAAACTTTGCACAGTTTTGGGTTTGGTCCACAATTCATTCATTCATAAAAACTTTATATAATAATATTAGCAGTTGTGTTAAAGTAAATGGACACATCTCTGCCCCATTCTTTCTTGGAAGGGGAGTGAGGCAGGGATGTCCCTATCACCCTTACTATATATATTAGTTTCAGAAGTTTTTGCAATCTCAATAAGACAAAATCCCAACATTAGAGGCATTAAAATTCGAAATGCTGAATACAAAATTACCCAATATGCAGATGATACTACTCTCATTTCAAGGTGAACAGTCCATAAAATCATCATTTGAATGTATCCATGATTTTGAATTAGCATCAGGTGCTAAAATTAACAAAGAGAAAAGTAATGGAATATGGCTTGGGCAATTTAAATATCGCAGATAACCATTCAATTTGAAATGGGGCAGACAATCCCTCAAGATATTGGTGTATTTCATGGCCCTAATCTAAAGGAAAAGGAAACATGGGATCCAAGAATAACAAAGTTTGCAAAACATTAGACTTATGGCAATCAAGAGATCTGTCACTGAGAGGTAGGGCTGTGGTTGCCAATCAATTAGCTAGTTCTGTTTTTTGGTACACTGCAGCCATATGTCAACTACCTCAATGGGCATCAAAAAAGATTAACGATCGTCTATGGAAATTCATTTATCAGGATAAAAAAGATCCTATAAAACGCTCTCAAGCAAGACTTCCTTATCATTTAGGGGGATTAAATATCATCGACATTGAAAAGAAAACTGATGCTATAAAATTATCTTGGATTTCAAAATACATGAAAACTGATAATAACTCTAAATGGAAAACACTGTTCACCTTTATTTTGATAGCTATAAGAATTTTCAAATTGGTGGAAACATTTTTAAATGTTACCTTCGTCCCTTAGAAATGAAAAATGCTCCTAGATTCTACAAAGATGTTATTAAATGTTTTGCTGACAATTTTTCACAATTAAGAATTCAACCATTTGAACTTGAAAGTATATATAATGAGCCAATTTTTGAAAATTTCTTTACCCATGTTGACACCAGGCTTGCTTGGATAAATAACAAAGTTACAACAATAAGAGATATCTGTTATGAGTTCATTCCTGGTTTTTTACCTTCTGAATTAATTAAGGATTTAGTGCCTCAAAGATTCTCTGAGAATTTCTATGCTATACTAAAGTCAAGACTACCAGCTCAATGGAAAGACAAAATATTAAATGAATGTAGCACAAAACAAAATCTAACAACAGATTTTCATATCAAGAATACCAACAATGAAAACATTCTTTTTTCAACACTCAATTGCAAATCCATTTATCAAATTTTAATATTAAAAGACAACAATGTGACTTCACAAAAATATAGAAACTTCTGGGAAAATAAAATTGGAGTAATAAACTGGTCCAGGCTTTTCTCAAATCTCTTTAAAAGAAATCATGACCGAAAATCAGCCAACATTCAATGGAAATTTCTCCAACTATGTTTACCAACAAGTGACAGACTTTATAGACACAGAATAATTGAAAGTCCAATTTGCAAAAGATGTAATGCCCATGATGAAACTTCAATACATGCATTTTTCAAATGCTGCCCTGTTAGCAACCTTTGGAAATTTGTTTTTAAGCTCACAAAACTAATAAATCCATCCCTAACCCTCAATAACATCTGTAAATTTGTAGTGACTGGCTTCTTTGATTATAAATCTCCACTAACAGTAGAACACTAGTCTGCATTTTCAGTTATTTGGAAAACAAGGAATGAACTTATATTTGACAATAAAAGAGATGATTTGAAAAATAGATTTGTATACAAAGTTATTTCTAAATTGAAAGAACAGCATTTTCTGGCCTCACAAGATGTTGAAACTTTAAATTTATTTAATCAAACCTGGTGCAAAAATAATGTCCTAGCATCCCTTCACAATAGGAAATTACAAATAAATATCCCTTAAACTCGTTCCTTATTTTATGTTCCACTATTTTTACTTACTTTGTTCACAATTGTTTGTGGGTCTGCTGGTGTGCTTTTCGTTGTCTCCTTACGTATTCCTAGGGCGGTCCGCTTAATTGTGTGTCACTGCCTTGGGATGGGTGGGAGATGGGTGATAGTGTCACTAGTGGGCCTAATCTATGAATTTGCATTATTTCTTGTTGTTGTTGTTAGTTATTTACTTCTATATATTGATTTAAAAAAAAGTAAAATGGACAGTTAATAAAAAAAAAAAAAAACTCTTTACAACAACTTTGACAATTAGAGTTGTTTATTATAGTATTTTCAAATTTCATTACTTGTAGTTATTATAATGTATTATTACTTGTAGCTATTAGTATAGTTAATTATAGAAAATATTTAGTTGTTGTTATTAGATTTAAGTTTATTTTCATTTTTAAATTGTAAATATGTTGCGTTGAATGTAAAATTAAACGGGTGCAGGCATGTGCCTAACCTAAAAAAAAAAAAAAAAATGATCAAAAAGGTGTTTCTTCCAGGGTGAGGCCATTCCATTGCAGTTCGGCTTGGTTGACCACTGCGATTACTGCAAACGCTAGTAACTCGACCATAAAATTTCTGGTAGTGGGGACCTGCGTTCGTGCTAGTCCCCTCCTCAAAGTGATAAAGGAAAAGTTGGCTTACTTTAACTATGGTAAGTTGTTGGGCAATTGAAACAATGTTCGACGATTTGGAATAGTTTCCGAGAGGCTCTTATATCATTAACATTTAGATATACATTTAGAGAAAAAAGCCATGAAATATGACACAACATATACAAACAAACAACTTAAACAAAAAGACATCGCGACAGGAGGAAGCAGAGTGACTTACATAACATAACATAACATAACATATAACTGTTGTTGTTGGATTATATTGAAAGATTATATGACAGGTATTTTTTGTTTTGTTTTTGTTGTATTCACTACAATAAAATCCCGCATGTAAGAACCAATGATTTAAGAACCTTCAGGGTGATGTTGCTGCTCAGAACAATAGACAAAACAATAGCCTATTGTCTTGGAAGGACATTGATGGCTAAATTGTTGTGCTCATTAACATGCTGCAACTCAGCCAAGAGAGTTTTATTTGTGTCAGAAATGACACAAACCTGTTGGGGCACTTTAAAAGACTAGAGAAATATTGTATGTGTGTTGAGAATTGTTAAATTTCATGAAAATGGAGGAACAGTAATGCAAAGTACATTGAAGTAAGAAGGGAAGAAACCAAAAGCAAGCAGTGGAAAAAGTCAAAGTATACTATTCAGAAAAATAAATAATCTGAAAAATTAAAATGCTGCATATGAAGCGTGTAGGTACTCACCACTAAACTATGTTGTGTCTGGATTTTCAACGACAAGGGTGAGACAGAAAGTGTACGCAAATTATATAGTCATGTCATCCATGCAAAAATAGTCGATGCATGTGTGTGGGCATAAAATAAAACCATTAATTCATTAATTACCGCAACTGTCGCTTGTGAAAGTAGATGCGGTTATTTGTAATACATACTTACGATAATGGATATTGCAATGTCTTCTTGGACGCCTCCATTTCTCCTGGATGTCAGTTCCTGCACGTCGCCACGTTTTAGGCCCCCTGTATTACCACACCACCCTTCCCCCATAAGTGTCGATTTCTCCGCAGAGCCGCCCCGCGCTCTCACAAATGCGGGCAGTTCCCCACTGTCATAGCCCATCCAATGAAAAGTCTTCGATCTTGATGCAATCTGTTATATTTTTTAAACGCTCCCTCGTGTGGTTATGAGAAGAATTGCAGTGGTCTGCATTGACGTCCGCATCTAGTTCATACTTACCTGACGGGGAAGAAGTGTTTAAACATGGACTCGTCAGGTAATGCTGCTGAAGAAGAAGATATGGATAGCAGAAGTTCTTGGGCTGAGCAAGCAGATGAAGAGCAACCTGCAGATATTTCGGAGAGAACAAGTAAGCAAGAATGTCAACAACGAGGTAACATCTTATCATTTGCTGAAACCTTAAAATCTAATTCTCGAATGAAAATTCAAGCCAGCTCCAGAGGAATAAAATTTTTTACTAAGGAACAAACTTCGCATATAGAAATAATCACGCACATACACAAATCGCTAAACAATCCTTCTGCTATCACCCATCTCCAAAGAATGCCATCAAAACAAGGCCATCAGAATTGGAACGCAGTATTATCAACTAAAGAACTGGTTGACGTTCTTTGACAAAATCCATATTTCTTCCATCACAGCCAGAACATCCTCTTCCCATTACATCTGTCAGATCACGTCCCACACTAATCACCATCCCATTTGCTTCACCTGACATTTCAAACGAACGAATTTTTCAAGAACTGCATCAGTATGGAAAAATTATAAACATATGGCATCAAACATATCCAGAATTCCCAACCATATCCACAGGCAAACGTTTATGCACCATTTATCCCAATCCAGAGAATCCACTGCCACCTTTCATCATCATATCCGGCCAAAAAATTCTCATCTCCTTCAGAGGACGTCAACCAGTGTGCATGCACTGTAACTCCAAGTTCCATATGACTTCCAGCTGCCATCTGAGGGGTCAGAAGCTGTGTTTTCACTGTGGACAAGACGATCATCATTACAATGACTGTGACAGAAGACATAATGGATACCCGCCAACAGCACATGACAACGGAAGACCACGACTTTCGAGCAGTGGATCTGAAAGTGTCATGGACAGTGACAACGACATTGACCAAAACAGTGACAAACAGTCTGACGAACTTAGCGACTACCATGACTCCCTACTGATAAAGGTCGAGGCAACAGACTGAGACCTTTGAACTCACAGAGACTTTCCGATACTGATGACAGTGACAATGACGAGCCACTTAACAAGGTTACAGAAGAACAAGAACAGAACGTGACTCCACAGAACATAGACAGTGAAACTATAGCTGAAGACCCTGACCATCTCACACATTCATCCTCATCCACTCAAGTTTCATCATTCACAACCACAACATTATCTCAGTCAGAATCATTATCACTTTCACAAGTCCAATCCCTTGCATCCCAACCTCATCAATCCATTGATCAACAGTCACGTAATCAATCAACTCCACAAAACAATTCATCTGCCTCACCTATCTGTCTATCTTCACCTGCCATTTCCCTACCTGAATCTCCTGTTCTTCCTGACACACTGGCTTCATACACTAATCAAAAAAGACCAATTGGAACATCATCATCAACATCATCAACTATCGCTGACAATTCCAGAACCCGATCAAAGAAAAAGAAACAAAAGAAATAACACTAAAATTTATCTTCATTTTCATTAATCTTTATATATTCTTGGTCTTCTATTTATGACATTAATTTACTCTATTTACTTTGACATATAGATTTGAATTGTGGTCCAAACTAAACTAAAATGCCATCGATAATAAGTATTAATGTAAATGGGCTGAATGACCCTGTCAAAGCAGAAACTATATTTCATAACTTGAAAAATGATACACCGGATATTTTATGTTTACAAGAAACGCATTTAAATAAAAAAACAGTTGATCGTGTTATATCTAACAGAAGATGGCAAGGCCAGAAATTTCATTCAATTTCACCAAATAATTTTGCAGGCGTTAGTACACTATATAAGTGATAAATTAAATGCCACCATACACTCAACAGAAATTGATCCTGAGGGTCATTATATTTTTAATGATATAAAAATTGATGATCATCGTTTCTTCTTATAAATTTATACGCTCCAACAGGAGGCAATAAAATCAAAAAGACGTGAAAAATTTGCAGAAATAAATTCAAAGATTGACCAATATTCAGAAACAGAATTTACCATATATGGTGGAGACTTCAATACTGTTCTTGATACTAATAAGGATAGGAGCAGAGAGATAACATATATTGATAGATCTAAAGATTCTCTTACTCATACATTAAACACGAAAGAACTAGAAGATATCTGGAGAGTTTTTCACCCTGATGAAACTCAATTCACGTATAAAAGTCCTGTTGGAACATCTAGTAGACTTGACAGATTTTACACATCAAAAACAGCGAAACAATATTTCTCAAAATGTAAAATTATCCCTTTTCCTCACTCAGACCATCAAAAAGTATTATTACAATTAGATTTCTCGAAAATACATAGAGGAAGAGGGAGTTGGAAAATGAATACATCAATTTTAACGGAAGATGACTACAAACTATCTATAACAGGTTTTTTAGAATTTTGCAATCACAGTTTGAACTTTATTCTTCTCCTCTTGATTGGTGGGATCAAGCTAAAAGACAAATTAAAAAAATTTCAAAAGATTATTGTATAAAACGCTCAATACAACGTAAAAAGAAAATATCAAGGCTCTATAAACAACTGCGCAATGCAACTAAAAAGCTGATCAAACAGGAAGACAGTCATTTAAAGACATAGTTCAACGAATAACATTAGAGCTTAAAAACCTTGAAACAAAAGACGCTTTTAATATCAAAATACAAGCTAAGGCACAATGGGTAGAAGAGGGTGAAAAAGTCTCTAGATATTTCTGTAATTTAGGTAAAAAACGTCAAGCTGCTCAAATTATGAAATCAGTACGAACAAAGTCTGACACTATTGTGTCCCACCATAAAGAAATGACCGAAACTGTTAAGACATTTTACTCTGACTTGTTTCAAAATGAATTCACTGAATCACAAAAACAAGACGAATTGCTTTCTAAAATACAAACTAAATTATCAGATAATGAAAAGGAAAGTTGTGAAGGTTACCTCACAAAAAATGAATTGTATGTGGCTTTGTCTAAAATGAAAAATAACAAAACTCCTGGTCTTGATGGTATTCCAGTAGAATTTTATAAGACTTTCTGGAATATCATTGATGATTCATTCACTAGAGTTGCTAATGCCTGTTTAGAATTAGAACAACTTTCAAGGTCTCAACGCATTGGATTAATTTCAACCTTGTATAAAAAGGGTGACAAAGCTGACCTTGCCAACTGGCGTCCTATAAGTCTTCTCAACGTTGATTATAAAGTAATTGCCAAAACTTTAACAAATCGTTTAAGCTCTGTTTTGCCTAGTATTGTTAATGAAGACCAAACATGTGGGGTTCCGAATCGCTCAATATTATCAACTGGCCATATCTTAAGGGATCTTATTTTTTATGCTGAAAATGAAAATCTTCCTGCCTCCATCCTTTCCCTAGATCAACTTAAAGCTTTTGATAGAGTTAATTGGACATTCCTTTTCAAAACTTTGCACAGTTTTGGGTTTGGTCCACAATTCATTTCATTCATAAAAACTTTATATAATAATATTAGCAGTTGTGTTAAAGTAAATGGACACATCTCTGCCCCATTCTTTCTTGGAAGGGGAGTGAGGCAGGGATGTCCCCTATCACCCTTACTATATATATTAGTTTCAGAAGTTTTTTGCAATCTCAATAAGACAAAATCCCAACATTAGAGGCATTAAAATTCGAAATGCTGAATACAAAATTACCCAATATGCAGATGATACTACTCTCATTATTCAAGGTGAACAGTCCATAAAATCATCATTTGAATGTATCCATGATTTTGAATTAGCATCAGGTGCTAAAATTAACAAAGAGAAAAGTAATGGAATATGGCTTGGGCAATTTAAATATCGAACAGATAATCCATTCAATTTGAAATGGGGCAGACAATCCCTCAAGATATTGGGTGTATTTCATGGCCCTAATCTAAAGGAAAAGGAAACATGGGATCCAAGAATAACAAAGTTTGTCAAAACATTAGACTTATGGCAATCAAGAGATCTGTCACTGAGAGGTAGGGCTGTGGTTGCCAATCAATTAGCTAGTTCTGTTTTTTGGTACACTGCAGCCATATGTCAACTACCTCAATGGGCATCAAAAAAGATTAACGATCGTCTATGGAAATTTATTTATCAGGATAAAAAAGATCCTATAAAACGCTCTCAAGCAAGACTTCCTTATCATTTAGGGGGATTAAATATCATCGACATTGAAAAGAAAACTGATGCTATAAAATTATCTTGGATTTCAAAATACATGAAAACTGATAATAACTCTAAATGGAAAACACTGTTCACCTTGTATTTTGATAGCTATAAGAATTTTCAAATTGGTGGAAACATTTTTAAATGTTACCTTCGTCCCTTAGAAATGAAAAATGCTCCTAGATTCTACAAAGATGTTATTAAATGTTTTGCTGACAATTTTTCACAATTAAGAATTCAACCATTTGAACTTGAAAGTATATATAATGAGCCAATTTTTGAAAATTTCTTTTCCCATGTTGACACCAGGCTTGCTTGGATAAATAACAAAGTTACAACAATAAGAGATATCTGTTATGAGTTCATTCCTGGTTTTTTACCTTCTGAATTAATTAAGGATTTAGTGCCTCAAAGATTCTCTGAGAATTTCTATGCTATACTAAAGTCAAGACTACCAGCTCAATGGAAAGACAAAATATTAAATGAATGTAGCACAAAACAAAACCTAACAACAGATTTTCATATCAAGAATACCAACAATGAAAACATTCTTTTTTCAACACTCAATTGCAAATCCATTTATCAAATTTTAATATTAAAAAACAACAATGTGACTTCACAAAAATATAGAAACTTCTGGGAAAATAAAATTGGAGTAATAAACTGGTCCAGGCTTTTCTCAAATCTCTTTAAAAGAAATCATGACCGAAAATCAGCCAACATTCAATGGAAATTTCTCCAACTATGTTTACCAACAAGTGACAGACTTTATAGACACAGAATAATTGAAAGTCCAATTTGCAAAAGATGTAATGCCCATGATGAAACTTCAATACATGCATTTTTCAAATGCTGCCTGTTAGCAACCTTTGGAAATTTGTTTTTAAGCTCACAAAACTAATAAATCCATCCCTAACCCTCAATAACATCTGTAAATTTGTAGTGACTGGCTTCTTTGATTATAAATCTCCACTAACAGTAGAACACTTTCTTAGAGACTCTGCATTTTCAGTTATTTGGAAAACAAGGAATGAACTTATATTTGACAATAAAAGAGATGATTTGAAAAATAGATTTGTATACAAAGTTATTTCTAAATTGAAAGAACAGCATTTTCTGGCCTCACAAGATGTTGAAACTTTAAATTTATTTAATCAAACCTGGTGCAAAAATAATGTCCTAGCATCCCTTCACAATAGGAAATTACAAATAAATATCCCTTAAACTCGTTCCTTATTTTATGTTCCACTATTTTTACTTACTTTGTTCACAATTGTTTGTGGGTCTGCTGGTGTGCTTTTCGTTGTCTCCTTACGTATTCCTAGGGCGGTCCGCTTAATTGTGTGTCACTGCCTTAGGGATGGGTGGGAGATGGCGGTGATAGTGTCACTAGTGGGCCTAATCTATGAATTTGCATTATTTTCTTGTCTAGAACACCATCCAGAACACCCTTGAATGGTTATATATATTATTGTCGTCTCCTTACTTATCCCTTGGGCGGTCCGCTTATTTGTGTGTCACTGCCTTGGGGATGGGTGGGAGATGGTGGTGATAGTGTCACTAGTGGGCCTAATCCATGAATTTCCATTAATTCATTGTTGTTGTTGTTAGTTATTTACTTCTATATATTGATTTAAAAAAAAGTAAAATGGACAGTTAATTAAAAAAAAAAAAAAAAACTCTTTACAACAACTTTGCAAATTAGAGTTGTTTATTATAGTATTTTCAAATTTCATTACTTGTAGTTATTATAATGTATTATTACTTGTAGTTATTAGTATAGTTAATTAGAAAATATTTAGT
>RQOL01000832.1:36265-51185 GCA_013076295.1 Sanderia malayensis
ACTACCTCAATGGGCATCAAAAAAGATTAACGATCGCCTATGGAAATTCATTTATCAGGATAAAAAAGATCCTATAAAACGCTCTCAAGCAAGACTTCCTTATCATTTAGGGGGATTAAATATCATTGACATTGAAAAGAAAACTGATGCTATAAAATTATCTTGGATTTCAAAATACATGAAAACTGATAACAACTCTAAATGGAAAACACTGTTCACCCTTTATTTTGATAGCTATAAGAATTTTCAAATTGGTGGAAACATTTTTAAATGTTACCTTCGTCCCTTAGAAATGAAAAATGCTCCTAGATTCTACAAAGATGTTATTAAATGTTTTGCTGACAATTTTTCACAATTAAGAATTCAACCCTTTGAACTTCAAAGTATATATAATGAGCCAATTTTTGAAAATTTCTTTACCCATGTTGACACCAGGCTTGCTTGGATAAATAACAAAGTTACAACAATAAGAGATATCTGTTATGAGTTCATTCCTGGTTTTTTACCTTCTGAATTAATTAAGGATTTAGTGCCTCAAAGATTCTCTGAGAGTTTCTATGCTATACTAAAGTCAAGACTACCAGCTCAATGGAAAGACAAAATATTAAATGAATGTAGCACAAAACAAAATCTAACAACAGATTTTCATATCAAGAATACCAACAATGAAAACATTCTTTTTTCAACACTCAATTGCAAATCCATCTATCAAATTTTAATATTAAAAGACAACAATGTGACTTCACAAAAATATAGAAACTTCTGGGAAAATAAAATTGGAGTAATAAACTGGTCCAGGCTTTTCTCAAATCTCTTTAAAAGAAATCATGACCGAAAATCAGCCAACATTCAATGGAAATTTCTCCAACTATGTTTACCAACAAGTGACAGACTTTATAGACACAGAATAATTGAAAGTCCAATTTGCAAAAGATGTAATGCCCATGATGAAACTTCAATACATGCATTCTTCAAATGCTGCCCTGTTAGCAACCTTTGGAAATTTGTTTTTAAGCTCACAAAACTAATAAATCCATCCCTAACCCTCAATAACATCTGTAAATTTGTAGTGACTGGCTTCTTTGATTATAAATCTCCACTAACAGTAGAACAGTAGTCTGCATATTCAGTTATTTGGAAAACAAGGAATGAACTTATATTTGACAATAAAAGAGATGATTTGAAAAATAGATTTGTATACAAAGTTATTTCTAAATTGAAAGAACAGCATTTTCTGGCCTCACAAGATGTTGAAACTTTAAATTTATTTAATCAAACCTGGTGCAAAAATAATGTCCTAGCATCCCTTCACAATAGGAAATTACAAATAAATATCCCTTAAACTCGTTCCTTATTTTATGTTCCACTATTTTTACTTACTTTGTTCACAACTGTTTGTGGTCTGCTGGTGTGCTTTTCGTTGTCTCCTTACGTTGTCTCCTATTCCTAGGGCGGTCCGCTTAATTGTGTGTCACTGCCTTGGGGATGGGTGGGAGATGGTGGTGATAGTGTCACTAGTGGGCCTAATCTATGAATTTGCATTATTTTCTTGTTGTTGTTGTTAGTTATTTACTTCTATATATTGATTTAAAAAAAAGTAAAATGGACAGTTAATTAAAAAAAAAAAAAACTCTTTACAAGAACTTTGACAATTAGAGTTGTTTCTTATAGTATTTTCAAATTTCATTACTTGTAGTTATTATAATGTATTATTACTTGTAGTTATTAGTATAGTTAATTAGAAAATATTTAGTTGTTGTTATTAGATTTAAGTTTATTTTCATTTTTAAATTGTAAATATGTTGCGTTGAATGTAAAATTAAACCGGTGTAGGCATGTGCCTAACCCAAAAAAAAAAATGATCAAAAAGGTGTTTCTTCCAGGGTGAGGCCATTCCATTGCAGTTCGGTTTGGTTGACCCCTGCGATTACTGCAAACGCTAGTAACTCGACCGTAAAATTTCTGGTAGTGGGGACCTGCGTTCGCGCTAGTCCCCTCCTCAAAGTGATAAAGGAAAAGTTGGCTTACTTTAACTATGGTAAGTTGTTGGGCAATTGAAACCGTGTTCGACGATTTGGAATAGTTTCCAAGAGGCTCTTATATCATCAACATTTAAAGTGCCCCTACACCTTATTTTTTATTGGCTAAAACTATAGATTCGAATGTGCTGATTCTGAATCCGTTTATATTTTTTTGATATGACAAGTAGTTTTTGAGATACGAGGCAACGCGTGCCACTTTTCCGTGGTCAACTTTTAGGACAGTAAATTACCTACTATGACATCATAGTAGGTAAGCTCCAATGTAGTGACTGCTCGTTGTGCTCAGTGGCGGTGGGCGTAGGCCGCGAACTGCATTGAAGGAAGATAGATGTTGCTTCTGCTGACTGCGCTGTGTCGTTGTGTGTTTGTTGGTATTTGTGTGATCATAATATTAATACTATTAATTGAATCAAAAGGTTTTTATTTTTATGTCTTCGTCGGATAGTAGCTATAGGACCGACATTAGTATTCACAGTGCTGAGGAATACGAAGATGACCAGGACGTGATTGATCGTGGACTCGCCGATGATAGTGACACCGACGAAGCAGGGCCTGACAGATTTGATCCTGTGGCTGAGAACTCGTTCACTGAAAGATATGAACGAGAGATGAACGAGAAGAGAAATGTTGAGAGAGGCCTTTCTAAGCGCTTTCATGGATCTGAACCATTATCTTCATGGTGCGTATGTAGTGAGTTAAAAGTGTATCAAACATCAGCTACGTGCTATGATTTAGGCCATTTCAGTGTGGGTCTAAACCTTTGTGGCTTGGTTGAAGAAACAGGAAACAATTCGCTTTTCTTTAGGTGCAAGTGTGGAAAATGTGCAACACAATTTCTTGTCAATGCACTTGAATGTCGTTGTTGCACCGAAATTGATGGTTGCATGCTGGCATTTTCTAACTGCGAAGTTATTGAGGAGGTTGGGCAAATCCAGTGTGTCACAGAACATCCTGGTTTTGCACCTATCTGTCTCGATAAACTTGCAGTTAGACTGTCAGCTGCAAAATATAGGAATAGAGAAGGGAGAAGGTACACTCGAACAGGATTTGAGAATCAGTAAGTAGAAAAATCTTTGTAGTTCTGCTGCTTAATTTATTTGATTGATGCATCCACAGCAAATATATACAGCATCTGCAAATTGTTGCAGGTTATTGCGCAGCATTTCATACAGAGACTTCACAGCTCTCATTCATGGATGCCTCGGAAGAAACAACCGAATTCCTTTGCCTGCCTGTGCATACAATTTAATAAGACAGGCATTCCCAGTTGCAACAGGCCAAGCCAGAGGATTTGTCGATGAGGCACACTCTGACTGATTAACAGTAAGTAATTGTTGGTTCCTGAAAAATAATGTAAATATTAGGTACTGGACTATTCTGAATTTAATTATTCATATTACTCATATTATTTATTGCAGACTCACAGTGACTATTTATTTTTGGGACAATCTGAAACATTCTTGTGTCCTTTCATTGGCTTCTTGCAAATGGAACAAACCGGCTTTGCTCTCATTGGTTGGACATCTCTTGTCGGCTGCACAATACTCTCAACTGACAATAACAAAAATGGTCTCAGCAAAACAGCAATCACTGTTATGGAAGGGAAACAAGATGTAAAACACTAAAGGCTAATGTACCTGGATTGGTCGATGGTACATCTACTACAACCAATGACTGTTTGTGTAGCCATTGTTGCAATGCTACTTCTCGTGGTTGTTTTGGCAACATGGTATCCATGTGTTGTGGTGTTTGCCTTTTCAATTGTGAAGCAGCACTCTGCAAATTTTCCGGATTTTGCAAAGCCTCTTCCATAGTTTGAAAGATGTCTTGTATGTAGTCTGAGAGACAAAAATGAAGTTACTCATATAGGAGGGAATACAGGCAGATCAAAATATTTTAACAAATGTTTAAACTCTTACCAAAGTTTGGTGGAATGCGCTTGTCTCTAACAGTGGCTTCACCATTTTTAAATTTGGGAAAGACAATTTTGACCTTTCTCGATCCATCCCTCTTCTTTGCAACATTGCGCTTGATATTATAATTAAAGTGCATTGCAGCCAGTGCAGTTCTGAAGATTAAAAATGGTTTGAGAAAGTCATGTCATGAAGCCATTGCAATCAAATGACAATTACCTTGGACATCATTAGTACCGACCTGCAAAACATTCCTGAATGGGAGTAACAGATCATTTTCGGTGCAAATTGGTTTATGACTGAATGGAATCCTTCCAGACAGCTGGTCTGTGCGTCATTTGAAACTTTTTTAATGGCTTTCAGCAATGGCTTCTTCGTCAACTCCTTCTTCAGCCTTCTGTACTCAGTTGAATCTGCCACAAATACCAAGGAAACATTACAGTGTGAGAGTTGTATTTTATTACTTTACATAGTAGACCAGTTCATGGTGTATTATAATCAACATACCTTCTAGGAGCCATTTTTTGGGAGTTATATGTGCATCATGTTGGCATTTGTTAAACAAAGGGTCTTCGAGATTATCATGTTTGTTGATTACATGGCTCAAGAAAGCTTTGAATTTTGCGAGTATGACATTACCATCTTCATTATATGTTGATGTAGCACTCCAATACAGGTGGTTTTTACATGATTTTATCCAATCATTGATAATCTCTAGACCCTTTTCCTTCCCGAGCTTTGTCATAACTTTATTTATTTCTATAAATATGAAAACAAGTTTGTTAGTGGTATTCCTGAACACTGTATGCAAGATGTAGCTAATAGTATCAGCACATGGTTCAGGTCTTACTTTTTGCCAGATGCCAAAGATCAAAGCGGTGGTTAATTGTAGGGTGAATATCAGCCATATATCTTGCAATTTTAGTATGGCGATCCGTGACCAACTTTGATATGTTTATATTGTTCTGCAGCATGAAGCTCATACAATTTTTGAACGCGAAAAATTCCATGGCACTGCTACTGCCAGCTTCATTGCGCTAAAGAAACACGTGAAAGGTTATGGATTAACATGACTATCTCGAAAGTGTATACTTTGAATGAAGAATGCAGGTCATCAAGTAATTTTACCTGAACAAGGTCAAAATGTACCATAGCAGAGTTAGCGCAAGAGTACATCGAATATACACAGTACTTTGCGCTGTGGCCCATACTGTCATGTTGTGCGTCTCCTGCCAGCACCACCGGTTGCCCACTAACAGAGAGTTTGTCAAGCAGTTGCTTCTTGTATTTTTGCCAATGTAAAAGATGATTGGGAAGAAACGTTCCTGTAAAAAATATAACAGGGACATCCAATGAGGGTGGTGGGAAGAAAGGAGGCAGTTATTGCGAATGCCAACCAGAAATTTGCACAACTTACTTTTTGATGTTTAAAAAATGACGATAGTGATATTGTGCCGATGCGCATATGGCGAAAAACAGTGTTGATTTTGGAGATCGAACCTCCGGCTAAAATGGTGCAAAAACCAAGCAGAAAATTGCCAGCTGGAATCCGTGTACCGGTCATCAAAGGCTGACTCTTCCACACGTATTCTTTGCGACAAGCAGGATTTATACACTGCGTTGTGATGCTAACCATTGTGCCACATTTCGTGGCTGTGACACTGGGACCATCACTCTTGCAAACGAAACAAAATTTGAACAGCAGCAATAGCTGTGTAAAGAAAACTACAAATTTTGGATCCTCTTCAGCATTTCTGTCACGTGTTGAAAGCCTGTATGAAATATATAAGGAGGATGAGAATAGTATCAATTTGTATCACATCCAGGATATGTATTCTAATTTTAATATGTTTATTTACGGTACTTTGATTTGAATTTGTATGAGTTTGACTTCTACTAACATTTCATCGAGTTCTTCTGTGTCACTGTCCAAGTCGGTGCCCTCTGTGAGTTGCGAGTGCGCATACTCAGACATCTCCTCATCTTCAACATCCAAAAAATCGTTTTCGTCGTAAAGTAAATCTTCAAAATCCTCGTCTGATTCTTCATCTTGTCCTGCGTCTGGTGTTTGCTGCAATCTTTTCACAGGTGATTTTATCCTCCTGAGTTTGTTTATCGTTCCTATAGATTTAATGAATAGTGTGGACGCATGAAAGCAGAGCCTATTATATACGATAATGTGTTCTCCATTTGCAATGATTTTGTCGCAATGGAAACTGCAACAGAAGCGGAGTGAACAGGGGGCAAAAGTGAAAACGATGACGTGTGAACAGAATTAGAAATGACATACTTTTGAGTCTTTTGTTTTTGTTTCTTTCTTTTGCCAGTAACAACCGCACTGATATGATTTTGCTGGGACTCAACTTCCTTGTATCTTGACATTGCTGTAGTTAAAATTGATGCAGTTGTAAGGAATTCATGGTCCGTTGTAGTAACAAACAAAGCATGATTTTAGATACTCACCTCTACTTCATCCTTTGACCCATTACCACTCCGTGAGTTTGTTGGCTGCATCAAGTCGGCCTCTATTTCCTCGATTATCTACATTAAAAAGTGCCTTTGTAAAAGATATGATATTATTCCTCTTCACAATATCATTGTAATTGGAGAAGTAAAAGAGACTTGCGTTTAGCGTGAAATTATAAAACGTTACCTTTCGTCTGGATCGTACGAATGAATTTTTGTTCTGCTCTGTGCTTGCTGCAAAGATTGTTGGAACTGGAACAGCACCGAGACTATCACAGATAAGTCTCGGGGTTGTTCCAGGCACTAAAACCTTTCTCACGAAACTATCCTCACTGAAATGAACAGAAGAAATCGACGTTTCTTTACTTGCTGTCCACGGGTCTTCTCTTTTCGAATCGATAAAGTCTATCCATTTCTGTCTCCTTTTTATGGCTTCCGGACGATCGTCTTCATAAAAAGGAATTTTGTGGAGCCCTATACATTTTAATTTATTGGATGCATTTCCACAACCTGGCAAAGCACATCGATAAGGCATTTTTTTTGTCTTGGTATTGTCTTGGTATTGCAAGATTTTGTAATGGTATTGTCTTGGCAAGATTTTGTAATCATGTGTGCTTGATGAGATTGGCATCCCGTACTGTTTTAACATTCCGCGGCCAGCACCCTCCGCCACTGAGCACAATGAGCAGCCACTACATTGGAATTTTTTAATTCCTCCCCACAGCTGCAAACTCATCGCAAGCCTTTCAAACTCAAATGCCATAATGCGCCGACCTGTTTCTTATCATCAAAGTAAAAAAAAACAAATATCGAGCCCATCGTGTGAGAGAAAATCGATGTCAGATTTGTTGCTTCAGTACGGGGAAAAAAGCGGCCAAAACTGTGATGTCATAGTAGGTAGATCCCAGTCCTAAAAGTTGACCACTAAAAATGGCGAAAACGACGAAACATCGACACTTCCCCCGTTATAACTCGTTAACTAGACGTCAGATTTAAAAAATATTTTCGGATCTGAAATCAGCGCAAAAAGTTTTATCGATATAAAGAATAAAAAAATAAGGTGTAGGGGCACTTTAAGTATACATTTAGAGAAAAAACCCATGAAATATGACACAACATAGAAATACAAACAACTCAAACAAAAAGACATCGCGACAGGAGGAAGCAGAGTGACATACATAACATAACATAACACAACCTAACATAGCATAACATAACATAACATAACATATAACTGTTGTTGTTGGATTATATTGAAAGATTATATGACAGGTATTTTTTGTTTTGGTTTCGTTGTATTCACTACAATAAAAACCCGCATATAAGAACCAATGGTTTAAGAACCTTCAGGGTGATGTTGCTGCTCAAATCAATAGACAAAACAATAGCCTATTGTCTTGGAACAATAGGCTGGAAGGAAAATTTACATGTTCTTATATGCGGGTTTTTACCGTATAAAATCTCTTAATTATTGATTGAAAATAGAACTTTGTCGAATCTGGATCCTTAATAAAAGGATAAAAAATACTGCTAAAGGTTCAGTGTCATATTAGTCTGTTAGGCCGGAGAGAATGAAAAACATGTCAATTGTTGCGAATGATATCAGCGTCAAGGCGCTCTTCCTTTCCCTGCGACCATACCACCATGAGCATACCGGTTCTCTTCCGATCACCGTAGTCAAGCATGGTCGGGCCAGGTCAGTACCTGGATGGGTGACCGCCTGGGAACACGTGGTGTTGTAGGCTTCCATTTTTATTTTCACTTAAAGTTTCCAGACATTGATGGCTAAATTGTTGTGCTCATTAACATGCTGGAGCTCAGCCAAGAGAGTTTTATTTGTATCAGAAATGAGAAAAACCTGTTGGGCCACTTTAAAAGACTAGAGAAATATTGTAAAAACCTAAGTATGCAATATTGTAAGTATGCGGTGGTGTAGCTAGTGGTTAAGGCGCTGGATTTCGTATCCTTGAAGGGTAACCTTCATGGGTTCGAGTCACGGATGGTCGGAATCACGAACTACAAGCCGTCAGCCAACTCAGCTGTCCATCCTTCCGAGGTCGGTAAATGAGTACCAGGGTATTCGTTCAAGAATATCATTCTGGGGCACAAGCCGCAGGCCACATCAGCTGTATAGCTGCCCGAAACCCCAGCTTGCGTTAACAAATAAATATGCTTGCTTGCTTGCTTGCTTGCTGTATGTGTGTTGAGAATTGTTAAATTTCATTAAAATGGAGGAACAGTAATGCAAAGTACATTGAAGTAAGAAGGGAAGAAACCAAAAGCAAGCAGCGGAAAAAGTCAAAGTATAGGTACTATTCAGAAAAATAAATAATCTGAAAAATTCAAAATGCTGCATATGAAGCATGTTAGGTACTCACCACCACTAAGCTATGTTGTGTCTGGATTTTCAACGACAAGGGTGAGACAGAAAGTCTACGCAAATTATATAGTCATGTCATGCATGCAAAAATAGTCGATGCATGTGTGTGGGCATAAAATAAAACCATTAATTCATTAATTACCGCAACTGTCGCTTGTGAAAGTAGATGCGGTTATTTGTAATACATACTTACGATAATGGATATTGCAATGTTTCTTGGACGCCTCCATTTCTCCTGGATGTCAGTTCCTGCACGTCGCCACGTTTTAGGCCCCCTGTATTACCACACCACCCTTCCCCCCATAAGTATCGATTTCTCCGCAGAGCCATGCCCCGCGCTTTCACAAATGCGGGCAGTTCCCCACTGTCATAGCCCATCCAATGAAAAGACTTCGATCTTTATGCAATCTGTTCTATTTCTTTAAACGCTCCCTCGTGTGAGTTATGAGAAGAATTGCAGTGGTCTGCATTGACGTCCCCATCTAGTTCATACTTACCTGACGGGGAAGAAGTGTTTAAACATGGACTCTTCAGGTAATGCTGCTGAAGAAGAAGATATGGATAGCAGAAGTTCTTGGGCTGAGCAAGCAGATGAAGAGCAACCTGCAGATATTTCGGTAAGCAAGAATGTCAACAACGAGGTTACATCTTATCATTTGCTGAAACCTTAAAATCTAATTCTCGTAATGAAAATTCAAGCCTCAGCTCCAGAGGAATAAAATTTTTTACTAAGGAACAAACTTTGCATATAGAAATAATCACGCACATACACAAATCGCTAAACAATCCTTCTGCTATCACCCATCTCCAAAGAATGCCATCAAAACAAGGCCATCAAATTGGAACGCAGTATTATCAACTAAAGAACTGGTTGACGTTCTTTGACAAAATCCATATTTCTTCCATCACAGCCAGAACATCCTCTTCCCATTACATCTGTCAGATCACGTCCCACACTAATCACCATCCCATTTGCTTCACCTGACATTTCAAACGAACAAATTTTTCAAGAACTGCATCAGTATGGAAAAATTATAAACATATGGCATCAAACATATCCAGAATTCCCAACCATATCCACAGGCAAACGTTCATGCACCATTTATCCCAATCCAGAGAATCCACTGCCACCTTTCATCATCATATCCGGCCAAAAAATTCTCATCTCTTCAGAGGACGTCAACCAATGTGCATGCACTGTAACTCCAAGTTCCATATGACTTCCAGCTGCCATCTGAGGGGTCAGAAGCTGTGTTTTCACTGTGGACAAGACGATCATCATTACAATGACTGTGACAGAAGACATAATGGATACCCGCCAACAGCACATGACAACGGAAGACCACGACTTTCGAGCAGTGGATCTGAAAGTGTCATGGACAGTGACAACGACATTGACCAAAACAGTGACAAACAGTCTGATGAACTTAGCGACTACCATGACTCCCTTACTGATAAAGGTCGAGGCAACAGACTGAGACCTTTGAACTCACAGAGACTTTCCGATACTGATGACAGTGACAATGACGAGCCACTTAACAAGGTTACAGAAGAACAAGAACAGAACGTGACTCCACAGGACATAGACAGTGAAGCTAGAGCTGAAGACCCTGACCATCTCACACATTCATCCTCATCCACTCAAGTTCCATCATTCACAACCACAACATTTATCTCAGTCAGAATCATTATCACCTTCACAAGTCCAATCCCTTGCATCCCAACCTCATCAATCCATTGATCAACAGTCACATAATCAATCAACTCCACAAAACAATTCATCTGCCTCACCTATCTGTCTATCTTCACCTGCCATTTCTCTACCTGAATCTCCTATTCTTCCTGACACACTGGCTTCATACACTAATCAAAAAAGACCAATTGGAACATCATCATCAACATCATCAACTATCGCTGACAATTCCAGAACCTGTTCAAAGAAAAAGAAACAAAAGAAATAACACTAAAATTTATCTTCATTTTCATTAATCTTTATATATTCTTGGTCTTCTATTTATGACATTAATTTACTCTATTTACTTTGACATCTAGATTTGAATTGTGGTCCAAACTAAACTAAAATGCCATCGATAATAAGTATTAATGTAAATGGGCTGAATGACCCTGTCAAAGCAGAAACTATATTTCATAACTTGAAAAATGATAAACCGGATATTTTATGTTTACAAGAAACGCATTTAAATAAAAATACAGTTGATCGTGTTATATCTAACAGAAGATGGCAAGGCCAGAAATTTCATTCAATTTCACCAAATAATTTTGCAGGCGTTAGTACACTTATAAGTGATAAATTAAATGCCACCATACACTCAACAGAAATTGATCCTGAGGGTCATTATATTTTTAATGATATAAGAATTGATGATCATCATTTTCTTCTTATAAATTTATACGCTCCAACAGGAGGCAATAAAACTCAAAAAAGACGTGAAAAATTTGCAGAAATAAATTCAAAGATTGACCAATATTCAGAAACAGAATTTGCTATATATGGTGGAGACTTCAATACTGTTCTTGATACTAATAAGGATAGGAGCAGAGAGATAACATATATTGATAGATCTAAAGATTCTCTTTCTCATACATTAAACACGAAAGAACTAGAAGATATCTGGAGAGTTTTTCACCCTGATGAAACTCAATTCACGTATAAAAGTCCTGTTGGAACATCTAGTAGACTTGACAGATTTTACACATCAAAAACAGCCAAACAATATTTCTCAAAATGTAAAATTATCCCTTTTCCTCACTCAGACCATCAAAAAGTATTATTACAATTAGATTTCTCGAAAATAAATAGAGGAAGAGGGAGTTGGAAAATGAATACATCAATTTTAACGGAAGATGACTACAAACTATCTATAACAGGTTTTTTAGGATTTTGGCAATCACAGTTTGAACTTTATTCTTCTCCTCTTGATTGGTGGGATCAAGCTAAAAGACAAATTAAAAAAATTTCAAAAGATTATTGTATAAAACGCTCAATACAACGTAAAAAGAAAATATCAAGGCTCTATAAACAACTGCGCAATGCAACTACAAAAGCTGATCAAACAGGAAGACAGTCATTTAAAGACATAGTTCAACGAATAACATTAGAGCTTAAAAACCTTGAAACAAAAGACGCTTTTAATATCAAAATACAAGCTAAGGCACAATGGGTAGAAGAGGGTGAAAAAGTCTCTAAATATTTCTGTAATTTAGGTAAAAAACGTCAAGCTGCTCAAATTATGAAATCAGTACGAACAAAGTCTGACACTATTGTGTCCCACCATAAAGAAATGACCGAAACTGTTAAGACATTTTACTCTGACTTGTTTCAAAATGAATTTACTGAATCACAAAAACAAGACGAATTGCTTTCTAAAATACAAACTAAATTATCAGATAATGAAAAGGAAAGTTGTGAAGGTTACCTCACAAAAAATGAATTGTATGTGGCTTTGTCTAAAATGAAAAATAACAAAACTCCTGGTCTTGATGGTATTCCAGTAGAATTTTATAAGACTTTCTGGAATATCATTGGTGATTCATTCACTAAAGTTGCTAATGCCTGTTTAGAATTAGAACAACTTTCAATGTCTCAACGCATTGGATTAATTTCAACCTTGTATAAAAAGGGTGACAAAGCTGACCTTGCCAACTGGCGTCCTATAAGTCTTCTCAACGTTAATTATAAAGCAATTGCCAAAACTTTAACAAATCGTTTAAGCTCTGTTTTGCCTAGTATTGTTAATGAAGACCAAACATGTGGGGTTCCGAATCGCTCAATATTATCAACTGGC
Organism: Sanderia malayensis; assembly: GCA_013076295.1. NCBI lineage: Eukaryota > Metazoa > Cnidaria > Scyphozoa > Semaeostomeae > Pelagiidae > Sanderia > Sanderia malayensis. Next base: position 48,873 of record RQOL01000832.1, read on the forward strand.
CATATATTAAGGGATCTTATTTTTTATGCTGAAAATGAAAATCTTCCTGCCTCCATCCTTTCCCTAGATCAACTTAAAGCTTTTGATAGAGTTAATTGGACATTCCTTTTCAAAACTTTGCACAGTTTTGGGTTTGGTCCACAATTCATCTCATTCATAAAAACTTTATATAATAATATTAGCAGTTGTGTTAAAGTAAATGGACACATCTCTGCCCCATTCTTTCTTGGAAGGGGAGTGAGGCAGGGATGTCCCTTATCACCCTTATTATATATATTAGTTTCAGAAGTTTTTGCAATCTCAATAAGACAAAATCCCAACATTAGAGGCATTAAAATTCGAAATGCTGAATACAAAATTACCCAACATGCAGATGATACTACTTTCATTCTTCAAGGTGAACAGTCCATAAAATCATCATTTGAATGTATCCATGATTTTGAATTAGCATCAGGTGCTAAAATTAACAAAGAGAAAAGTAATGGAATATGGCTTGGGCAATTTAAATATTGCACAGATAACCCATTCAATTTGAAATGGGGCAGACAATCCCTCAAGATATTAGGTGTATTTCATGGCCCTAATCTAAAGGAAAAGGAAACATGGGATCCAAGAATAACAAAGTTTGCCAAAACATTAGACTTATGGCAATCAAGAGATCTGTCACTGAGAGGTAGGGCTGTGGTTGCCAATCAATTAGCTAGTTCTGTTTTTTGGTACACTGCAGCCATATGTCAACTACCTCAATGGGCATCAAAAAAGATTAACGATCGCCTATGGAGATTCATTTATCAGGATAAAAAAGATCCTATAAAACGCTCTCAAGCAAGACTTCCTTATCATTTAGGGGGATTAAATATCATTGACATTGAAAAGAAAACTGATGCTATAAAATTATCTTGGATTTCAAAATACATGAAAACTGATAACAACTCTAAATGGAAAACACTGTTCACCCTTTATTTTGATAGCTATAAGAATTTTCAAATTGTTGGAAACATTTTTAAATGTTACCTTCGTCCCTTAGAAATGAAAAATGCTCCTAGATTCTACAAAGATGTTATTAAATGTTTTGCTGACAATTTTTCACAATTAAGAATTCAACCATTTGAACTTGAAAGTATATATAATGAGCCAATTTTTGAAAATTTCTTTACCCATGTTGACACCAGGCTTGCTTGGATAAATAACAAAGTTACAACAATAAGAGATATCTGTTATGAGTTCATTCCTGGTTTTTTACCTTCTGAATTAATTAAGGATTTAGTGCCTCAAAGATTCTCTGAGAGTTTCTATGCTATACTAAAGTCAAGACTACCAGCTCAATGGAAAGACAAAATATTAAATGAATGTAGCACAAAACAAAATCTAACAACAGATTTTCATATCAAGAATACCAACAATGAAAACATTCTTTTTTCAACACTCAATTGCAAATCCATCTATCAAATTTTAATATTAAAAGACAACAATGTGACTTCACAAAAATATAGAAACTTCTGGGAAAATAAAATTGGAGTAATAAACTGGTCCAGGCTTTTCTCAAATCTCTTTAAAAGAAATCATGACCGAAAATCAGCCAACATTCAATGGAAATTTCTCCAACTATGTTTACCAACAAGTGACAGACTTTATAGACACAGAATAATTGAAAGTCCAATTTGCAAAAGATGTAATGCCCATGATGAAACTTCAATACATGCATTTTTCAAATGCTGCCCTGTTAGCAACCTTTGGAAATTTGTTTTTAAGCTCACAAAACTAATAAATCCATCCCTAACCCTCAATAACATCTGTAAATTTGTAGTGACTGGCTTCTTTGATTATAAATCTCCACTAACAGTAGAACAGTAGTCTGCATATTCAGTTATTTGGAAAACAAGGAATGAACTTATATTTGACAATAAAAGAGATGATTTGAAAAATAGATTTGTATACAAAGTTATTTCTAAATTGAAAGAACAGCTTTTTCTGGCCTCACAAGATGTTGAAACTTTAAATTTATTTAATCAAACCTGGTGCAAAAATAATGTCCTAGCATCCCTTCACAATAGGAAATTACAAATAAATATCCCTTAAACTCGTTCCTTATTTTATGTTCCACTATTTTTACTTACTTTGTTCACAACTGTTTGTGGGTCTGCTGGTGTGCTTTTCGTTGTCTCCTTACGTATTCCTAGGGCGGTCCGCTTAATTGTGTGTCACTGCCTTGGGGATGGGTGGGAGATGGTGGTGATAGTGTCACTAGTGGGCCTAATCTATGAATTTGCATTATTTTCTTGTTGTTGTTGTTAGTTATTTACTTCTATATGT
>RQOL01000833.1:0-173710 GCA_013076295.1 Sanderia malayensis
ATGAAAGTTTTGAGAAGTTACTATCGGGTAATATTTGGCAATATTTCTAACAATGCTTTTTTATGCCTTTAATTGGTGTGTGGTATCAAAATATACATGGTCAATGATATAAAGATACCTGGGCTTGTTTTCTTCAATACGCCATATGTTTTTCTTCCAGACCAAGTCTGATAATATTTGACGCTACTGGAAACAAAGTGAAGTATGGCACTTTTCATTGACTATGAAATTTTCAGGAAGACGTGACTGTTTATAACTTCTCTAATCCCCATCCATTGGTTGTCATTGACTATCTCGCTTGCCCATTGTTTGAAATTAAATTATAAATTGAAGTGCTGCATTTATTATTTATTGAGAATATTATTGGCTAACCATTATTCTCTTCTCACCAGGTGAGAGTTGAGCAATGGAAATAACTGAGGTAAAAGCGTGGTTGCTATGGCAAGACTTGAGAATGTGCACAAAGAAATTTTCCGCAAGACTGCACTTTGTTATTTTGCAAAATCAAAGCAAAAGTTGACGCGTTTGCTGTCTTGTTATTTGTTTATGAAGCCCAAAATTACGTTTGGATTTTTTTTCAGAAGAGATGGTATTATGGTTTGATTTCAGTTCTTAATTATGCTTAATTATATATTTGTTGAACTACTGGCGTAGGGGCCCCGCCTTTGCAAATTTTACTTTTTACAAATGCATGATGCATGCTCTTTTATACATTAAAAAAACCGTCCATCATTCAACGTGTCATTTTGCAAGCCGGTTGTATTTCAGTGCCCTGCCCCCACTTTTTAGAACACCCCTACACCCCTGTTTGTATAACTAAATATAGCATGTCTACCTTCTCGCCTTTAATATAGTTTTTAGCTGTTGGTCTTAAACTAAGTTTACTTTAACTATGTAGTTTCAATAGTGTTGGAAATATTGCACCTATATATTTTGCAGCAGTTGTAATTTATTCTGAAAACGCGCATAAACCCCGCACAAACATTTTATGCGAGTGGCAGAGCCGAAAATTACACAAAAAAGACAATGGTAATTGATTTCATTTCAAGGACAACATTGAAAACAAAAAAAACCAATGCCAAAATTACATTCTTATATAATGTGGCTTTATAATAACACATAAACATTATTGTGTATATATTACCATTCTAGTGTTGCGAAAGAACAAAAGCAACAATGCTTGCAACTATAGTAACAATTAACCATAGTAACAATTGACCTTTGATTTTTATATATTCCTAATTTCGTAATCTCTTTTAGTTGAACTTTGATTTTATATTTCCTAATTTTTAACTCATCAGTGACTTGACTTATTTTGATTGGTAGAACTTAACCTTTAAACAATATTATTCCTTTTTTGGTAATTGTAGACACGTATCACAAGTATCGGTATATAAACTTCTTCTCATTGATTTTTAGTTAGTTGAATTTGGAGTTGAATGTGTAGTTGAATTTTTAGCTGGTAATTGTAATATAAAACTGTTGTTGAGTGACCGCGTCACGAGTATCGAAGCGGAATAACGATTGAATTTGAATTAAAGATTGACGAAAAAGAACCGAAGCACGAAAGACTCTTCTGTCGAAAAAGTAACTGTGAGTTTGCTGTAATGTTAATAATCTGTTTCTGTTGAGCCTTCGTCGTTGAACCCACTTGTAAAACCCCCTTGCAAGTTGTTTTACATTGGTGGCCAGTGTGGGTCGTCAAAAAGAGAAAAGAGAAATATAACTGTTCCTAAATTCTCTTGCTGTTGATACAATTCAAAAGAACATTGAATTTTGCTGCTATTGGTATTATTTTAAAGTATTTAACGTATTGTCTAATTGGGGAATCATTTTCGCCACGTCGAGCCAGCTACTGTTTCATTTCTTGCCTTATTTCGTAACCTTATCGCCATGGAAGCCCAGTTTAATAATATTGAAAGTCGCTTGACCGCAATGCAAGCTGCCATCGACGGGCAACCCTCTGCTCCGACCGGGTTATTTCAGTCGCGCCAATTTCAAGGCCTTCCACGCGAAGATGTTAATGACTGGTTGTCACGGTTCGAAGCACTATCCCGTTTTAATAATTGGACGGAAAGAAAGCGATTCAGTGCCCTCACTCTTTCGTTAGAAGGTGCCGCTAAAGCGTGGTACGATTCGCAAACCGGGGAAAGTGTCGCAAACTTTGAAGATCTTTCCACAGCCTTAAAAACGAGATTTGGCCCACCAACCTTAGAATTTTTGTTTAGACAAGAACTGTATTCTCGAAAACAAGGTCAGAACGAGCCACTTTCGGCTTATACAGAAGATATAAGTCGCAAGGGACAACGAATTGGTTTGTCAGACATAGAGAAGATGAACATTTTTGATTCGCGGAACGAGGAACGAGTTAACACGAATCTATGGGAGAGGTAGAGTGGACAAGTTTGCATTGTACTTTTGGCGTTTCAGTCCATTGTTCTCCATTGTTGCCTCGTTTGCCACCAACGACAAAACTTCACAGCGTCCTCACTGATCTGAAACAAAAGACTGGATCGAGCATCTCATTGTTCTGAAACGTAGAATTTTGAAGTCCGCAGTTTTTGAATCTTAGTGGGTACGAGCAACATGGCGGCGATAAAAAATTAAAGGAGAACCGACACGCCAAAATAATTTTGCCTAAATCGGGAGAAACAATGCCATAGATTTTAAATATCAACTTCGTTTTTCCAAAAAATCATTCATTTTCGAGTTACAGCCCTTCCAAAAACTCGGAAACTGCCGATTATTTTGCAACTCTCGTCACCCTTTCGGTAACGATTTTACTGACGTCACAAATACCATGTTGAAATCAACGTGAGGCAATAACACAGTGAATCATGCCCGGGGAAGGGATGAAAACTTCCTATTGAAATGATACCTGGGTTGTTATTTATCAGTTAAACATTGCAAAAATGGTTGTATGTGCTGCCTATATCTCGTTTTCTTCTTACAAAATTGTTTGCAAACGATGCGTAGAGAAAATGCGTTTAGTAAACATTGGGCCTACCAAAGCTTCCAGGCAGTGGCAGTGCGAAAGTCACTTCAAGGAAACATGTTTCCAAAGAAATCCTCACTTGATGAAGGTGACAGACAAGACAGGAGTGAAATTCAAGCTTGCATTGAAGCCATATCTTCTCCTTAGAACGCCGTAGAGAAAGATATCAAATTTTGTATGTATGGAAAGTTCTGGAAAACTTGGTCCCTAATTCTGGCATACATTACACCATCAATGCCAGACATGGTGGAACCTGCACTGTTCCTATGGTCAAGACAACAGCAACTGCGAGGGTACGGACACTTATTCACAATAGCTTCAGTGTCTGTGGTTCACGTTTGTTCAACTGTCTCCCTAAGTCCTTACGTGACCTTACAAACTGTGATCTATCCAAATTCAAAACGAATCTGGACAGATTTCTAAGAATGGTCCCAGACGAACCTACTTCTCCAGGTCTAAAGACAATATCTGGATTATCGAACAGTTTGCTGGATCTCCAAGGGCACACAAGAAACATCAACTTTGAAATAAATTAAACTTGATGTTTATAACGGCGGATGATCTCAATCTACCACCGTTCGATTTTAATTGTAAAACTATAGATAATAATAACAAAGCCAGATGCCATTCCCATCTCACAGTTGATTTGACTTTTCTTCGCCAAAGAGGAAGTGTCATGCCAGATTTATGACGAGCAATTCAAGACAGAATAATGAAAGATTTGGTTCAAAGAAACGGCAAATATACACAAAAACGTCCTGCCAATCTGTATTTGCAATCCTTTCGATGTTAAAATCATCATCTTCATGATCATTCACCCAATCGTCATCAGACTCACTTGCTGCCATTGTAGACAGGGTTTTTTCCCCTGCAATCTAGCAAAGTTGGTAACCTTGGGGTTTTTGCTTGAAATATACTAAACAGTGGTCAGGGAATATAAATCCAAGATGGGCCTTCAAAAATTTTCACCGGAAGTGGTCGTAATTAAGCCCTAATTAGGGCTAATTAAGTCAATTATCAAAGTAGCTATTTTCCAAATTTGAATGGCTTATCTTGTAGAACTAACAATACTGAGCAAAATTGTCTTTTACTGCATTCCGATACAACCTATGGATTTGGAGCTAGAGCCATTTAAAGTATTGTGACGTCATCAAAATGGCGCCAATGAAATTTTTCAAATGCATATGAATTCATAATTTTTAAAGTTCTTTACACCAGGAAATACAAAAAATAACTAATGTATGAAAGTTTATGATCACCACAAACACTTTGCTTCGTTTTTAATTGGGTAAAGAAGCATAAACCTCATCTCCACAAACAGTAAGTAAACATAAGAAACACTGAAAGTTGTGAAAAGTAATATTGAACCGCGACCCTAAGTCTGGTTATGGCATCCAGTCTGAACCATCGCTATCAACGCTTGAGTTGTCATCAAAATATGTATAATTTGCCTCCATTTCTTCTTCACTGATCTCTCAAAAGGCACTCGACTCGTTTTACATGGCAGTCTTTCAGATATGAATGTTGTGGTCATTTCAAAAGACACAGACGTTCTCTTGCTGATGCTGCATGCCTTTGCAAAAATCAAGCCAAATGGAGAGTGGTTCATGAAAATTGACCAAGAGAAGTATGTGAACATAGAGAAAATCGTCACGCATTTTGGAACTGAGCTGGCAACGAAACTTCCCCATTATATTCATACTGTCATTGGTTGTGGTGCGACACCTAACCCGTATGGAGTAGGCAAAGTCTCTGTGCTGCGCAAATGTATCAAGGATAAACGAGCAATATCACTACTGAATGCGACCTTACTGAAATGGCAAGGAAAAAAGAAAAACGCTGTGAAGTTTATTCAAACTATGTGTTACAGTGGAAAAGAGGACGAATTATGGAAACACAAGTTCGCCTGTACACAAGAAAGAAGACCAAATCTTCGCAAAGCATGCCTGCAGATCCAGACTCTATGAAGCAAAATGTGAAACGTATTCACCATCAAATTTATTACTGGTTGAGATTTCAGGATTTAATGATTGAAGAAATACGGTGCATTGAACATGGGTGGAAATTTGATGAAGAAAAATAACTTGTTCCAGTTTGGTTTGAAGGTTTGTTGATTCAATATTTAACTCTTAAATTCTATATTCACAAAGTTTGTGTAATACACTCAATTTATTGTTTACTTATTTTCAGGTCCGAAAAAACCTGATTTCAAGAAAAAAGGTAAAAAAGAGCTGCAGAGAAAGCGCCGTAGAGAAGGAGTCACAGATGAAGAAGCGATGGCCTTTGGAGAAACCACTGAAGAAGAAATGGAGGCAAATTATACATACAGTGGAATCCCGCTATAACGAACCCCGTTTATAACGAACTTCCCGGTATTACGAACTAAAACTCCTGCCTCTTGGATTCTGGGAAGTAAATCCTACTGTAAATACTCCCTGTATAACGAACCCTGGATATAACGAACTTTCGTTATTACGAACCAAAATCCCGATCCCCTGACTACAAATATCTTCGATAAAACGAATTGTTGAGAAAACTTATCGCGATGGCGTGCGGGGCTAGATACGTAAATATGGTTTTAATCATAATCTAACCGGCTTATTCCTTTCGCCCAAAATTTGATACGACATCAAAGTATAAAGTATGGATGGCGAAAGTGAAGAAGAATGTGAAGTAATAAAGGAAGAAGTTGTGCAGCCACCAATGAAGGGTGAAGTTTTTCAAGCTCTTGATGTGCTTCAAACAGCGAGCCTTTTTGTGCGGAAATAGGGAACGAAATACGAAGAAGATCAATTCCCTTTCGAAATTATAAGACGTAGCAACGAGAAACAAAAAGGATCAAAACATATCACTGATTTTTTTGTTTAAAAACAGTGATATGTTGTTCTATTAGATAAAATAGAAATAGTAATGAAAAAATTGACATCGTAATGTCCACTTTGCTTTCTGATGTTTCATTGTGAAGCATGTTTAAGCGTTTTTCTCGTTGCAATCTATCAGAACAATATCTGTTATCATCCTGTAAATTGTTTTTTGGAACAATATAGTGTGCCACTTAAGCGCGAATACTTGAGGGAGGGTCCAACAGACACTCTGGCCCATTTGCATTTGAAATTTTTCATAAAAATTTCCCTTCTGTACAACGAGCTCCCGCTATTGCGAACTATTTTCTCGGTCCCTAGAGAGTTCGTCATATCGGGATTTCACTGTATTTTGATGACAACTCAAGCGTTGATAGCGATGGTTCAGACTGGATGCCATAACCAGACTCAGGGTCGCGGTTCAATATTACTTTTTACAACTTTCAGTGTTTCTTATGTTTACTTACTGTTTGTGGAGATGAGGTTTATGCATCTTTACCCAATTAAAAACAAAGCAAAGTGTTTGTGGTGATCATAAACTTTCATACATCAATTATTTTTGTATTTCCTGGTGTGAAGAACTTTAAAAATTATGAATTCAAATGCATTTGAAAAATTTCATTGGCACCATTTTGATGACGTCACAATACTTTAAATGGCTCTAGCTCCAAATCCATAGGTTGTATCGGAATGCAGTAAAAGACAATTTTGCTCAGTATTGTTAGTTCTACAAGATAAGCCATTCAAATTTGGAAAATAGCTACTTTGATAACTGACTTAATTAGCCCTAATTAGGGCTTAATTACGACCACTTCCGGTGAAAATTTTTGAAGTCCCATCTTGGATTTATATTCCCTGACCACTGTTTAGTATATTTCAAGCAAAAACCCCAAGGTTACCAACTTTGCCAGATTGCAGGGGAAAAAACCCTGTCTATTGCTGCCTCAGGATTTAGCTCAAACATGAAAATGGCTGAATCGCTTCACCCTCGACAATATCCGGGTATTTTAAGTCATGACTTAAGTCTTCAGACATTTCTTATTAGTTATAAACGTATTTCCTAGCTGGTTAAACACAGAAATGCCTTCTAAAGCAAGAATAAAAATATCAAGTGCCTTTTCCTTGTGTTTTGACCGTTGTAGCCGAGAAAACATGGTATTTGTGACATCACACGCTCTCGGTGGCTCTCGCTTAAACTCGGTGAAATTCTCGGGATTCTGAAATTCGTATTTCAAATGCCTATAACTCGAAATTGAATGACTTTTGGCAAAAACGAAGTTGATATTTGATATCTCCGGCATTGTTTCTCCCGATTTAGGCAAAATTATTTTGGCGTGTCGGTTCTCCTTTAACTATCGTGCCCAAAAACTCAAATATTAAATACATATCTTTTTAGATTCTCAAATGCATGACAAATACAAATAAAACTTCGGTGGTGCACAAAGCTTTCCATACAAAGCCACAGTTTATTTCCGTGTTCTGGGTACGACCAATATGGCCGCCAGAAAAAAAAGCGTGCCTCACTTTTTCAACAACAGAAGCTCGATCCAGTCTTTTGTTTCAGATCAGTGAGCGTCCTTTATTCAAAACAAAACAATTGTTTGATAAACAAAACGTCTTGGCCTCGTTTGGCCATATTTGCCATTGTTGATCTATCCTGCTCCTGCGTAGCGTTTCTTTAAAGGGTTGAATTGAAAAAGCACCACTGTTGTGCATTTTGTTGCAATGTCTGCCTTCTTTCGAACACAGCAAGTATAAACGTCAAAAGTGTTCTCAGATGGCTGCAATGTCTTTAACAGATCATAGTTTTTAGAAGAAAGAAGTCTATGTAAAGTAATTACAAAGCTATCTTTCCATGAATCAAATGTTGCTACATACATACATACATACAAATTTATTTTATAAGGAGGTTATTTTACTGGCAGCTAGGCTACTGCTGCTGCTACTGCTACTCATCATTGTGAGTGAAGTATTTTAGAACTGCCACACTATGACTTTGTGATTATATTTGTGCTCTTCTATAACAAATGCTCTGTTTAATATTTTGATGTTAATTTGTTGCCAACAGTACCTTGTTTCAAATGCCTCTTAGGTGGGAACATCAGTCTGCCCTTCCTTTCCTGATAAAGAAGCAACAATAATTTTGTTCTCCATGTTTTGCAAACCTCGTAATTTCTTATCTCAAATAACTCCCATTTATTTTAGTACCACACTTTATGTGGGAGTAATCGACCAAACTGCAAAAGTTTTCATTTTTTATATTCAAAAATGTAAAATTATTTCTGCATTTATTTTGGCATCACATTTACTATCAAAATAGTACTTGTTTTTGTGTAATTTTATATTAGATGTGTATTTTTCTCTTGGGTTGTATATGTATACACTTAATGAGCAAAAGTATTGCACCACCTACTCTTTGGTGCCTAATAGAAGGGGGTTTGGAATAGCCAGGGGGCTGGAAAAATCCCCAAAACCTAATTAGTGGGGGTTGGAATAAACGGGAGTTGGAAATTTCCCTTAAATTTAATAGACCAGGGGTGTGGGAAAAATGTTTAAATAGTACAACTTTTACTTTAACTAAAAAGTTTGATGGGATAATAAAAATTTTTGGAATTTCCCCAAAATTTAATAGCCAAGGGGGTTGAAATAAGAATGTCCTGGCTGGAAAATTTTGGAGAAATTAATTAGCAGGGGGACGTCTATTAGGCACCAAAGAGTACTTCATAATAATGGCAAGTGTCCTACAGCCCAATAACAAAATTTGCATTAAAAAGTCATGACGGATTGGTGCATACTTTTGCTCACCCAGTGTATTTATCTTGGTTGTTTTAATTAGATACACTTAACTTTCAAAACCTGTTTCCATAGAATGGTTTTGCTTCTATTGGCTATTTGCATCAACATTATGATTTTTTTACCCATTTGTTTATCCCATACCACTAAAGATGCTACAATGCGCCCCTGGATTCTTTATTTCCACCCCTCCATATGAAGAAGCTTCCATTTTGAGAGACACGTCCAGTATCAAAGCAACAAGGGACTATCAACATTTAGGTTTTGTCTTTCATTGCGGCTTTTGGCTATGATTGTCTCGGCCCCCCTCCATCATAGCCAAAACTTTCTCGGCCTACATTTGCCTAAATTTGGTCACAAATTCATCATAAAATTGTCATAAAACACATGCTTAATGTTCTGTTTTTGCATACAATTTTTTGCAACAATTTCTTGAAACGAGATGTATCCAATCAATATATAATACTTAGTTAAAATAACCAGAAAAGGTAATGAAAATACGACGATACTAAAAAGCGGAACACGCCGGAACATGCCAGAACAAGCCAAGAACAGGCTGAACACTCCAAGAACAAGCCAAGAACACGCCAAGAACAGGTCGAAATAATCGTTTAAAAGCCAATAACAATCCATTGCGATCAATAACTAAGGTAGAAGATGCCATTCTTACCATTTCAGTAACTTTTCTTGAAGTTAGAACATTAATTTTTAACTTTCTTGTCCAACATTTAGGCCGCCATGATAACAACAATTCACTTCCATTGTTATTGCAAGCTTTTGTTGTTTTCCACCAATCATGCAAATGGAGATTGCCTTAGACATTTATCACTTCGCCATCAATGTCTGAGGCAATCCCCATTTGTTTCCTGACGTGACGTAAAACACTCCTTGACTTCATGAAGTGAAGTGTGTCAATAATCTCTTGTTCGTGTATTTATCTTCTTAAATACTAGTTCATTTGCAAAAACATATGTTATTATTCCCTTTAACTGCGTTACCAGTACGGTATTTTAGCTAATTAATGTCCACCTTCTTTGCACCACTGATTCCTACTAGCAACAGCAATAAGAAAGGTTTGATATTAGCGCACCCCTTATGTATTAATCGAAAGGACTGCTGGGTAGAAGTATGAACTGACATCTTTTACTTTTTATATCCATAACAACATTTCTAAAACTATGCAAAACATTGTTATTTGTTTAATTAATTAGTTTCAAAATTTCAGGGCTTTCAAATAAGCGTCCCACCTTTTAAACTCCGCCTTTAATAAGCGCCTGCAAAATATTCTAAAGGTTCTTGTTGAGGGTAATACGGTATGTTAAGCAATGAAGCAATTCGTATTTTTGTCATTAAAACAAGGGTGTATCGGCCGTTAGCACTCTGGATTATCTTATATCATCAGATCTCTATGCCCTCCAATCGCGGCCACTATTTTGCAACTTGATCCTTCGAAACCCTGTGACTGAAACCCTGATGATTGGTAGAAAACAACAAAAGCTTAAAATAACAATGGAAGTGAATTGTTGTTATCATGGCGGCCTAAATGTTGGACAAGAAAGTTAAAAATTAATGTTCTAACTTCAAGAAAAGTTACTGAAATGGTAAGAATGGCATCCTCTACCTTAGTTATTGATCGCAATGGATTGTTATTGGCTTTTTAACGATTATTTCGACCTGTTCTTGGCGTGTTCTTGGCTTGTTCTTGGAGTGTTCAGCCTGTTCTTGGCTTGTTCTGGCATGTTCCGGCGTGTTCCGCTTTTTAGTATCGTCGAATGAAAATAAATTTTTTACTTATATCTTAATTCAGGTTTTGTCCTGATAATCTTTTCAAAATATTTTTAGAATTGCTGTTATTTGAATTTTTGTTGTCTCTACATTGTTTCAGTTTCTACTTTTTTCCATGTGTACATTGTCTTCTTTGGGGAGCTTGTAGACTAACGCCCTCATAGGCCATAGCTATGTAGGCAATTGTCTATGTGGTGAACAATTTTAAGGGCCTCGCTTCAAATCCCCCTATGCTTATTTGCAATGCAATCAACAGCCATCGCATAAATCCGTTTAAAAGGAACACAGCTGAACGCAAAAAATCCACAAAGACCAAACAAAAGTCAAATTTCCGCGAATCTGCAATATTATTGCTATTTTTATAAGTAGCCTTTCCCAAGAGCTGAAAAACCACGTTGTTCTAAACCAACCTGAAACCTTTGCCTAAGCTGAAAATTTAGCCCGCCTTATGGAGGCCGTTTCGCAATCCAAGAAAAGCCCACCAACCGCTATTCAAGAACAACGCATTAAAGAGCTTGAAAGCCAGCCATGTTAACCTTCTTGTTTCTCTTGCTGCCCAAAAGAAATCTGTTTCACAGCCTGTTCAAGCGTTGTCAGCATCTAATCTGCCCGCTCCAATTTCACACATTTCTGATCCGGCATTGCAGCCTCAAATTTCGGGGAAGCCTGACGCCCTCCAAAATTATCTAGTTGCCCAGCAACACGACCAACGTGACTTCGGTGAGGCAATAGCAGCCAACGTCATTGCTGCAATAAATGCAAATTTCGCTAATCCACAAAAGCAAGAATTTTGCAATGCTGGCAAGCCGTGGCAACAACGTGGAAACTGCGGGGGTCCCGAGGACACAACCTTCGCGCAACTGATGGGCAACCTATTTGCAATAAATGTCGCAGAGTAGGCCATGTAGCAATAAATTGTCAGGAATCACCGGCCCAATATAATAATTTTGGCCCAACACCTCCTTTTAATCAAGCATCACAGTCTCGTCCGTTTGGTTCGCAATCACAATTTCAACCACAATCCCAGTTTCGCGAGCGTCTCCCATTTCAACCACAGCAAGGATTTCAACCCCGACCGCAGATTCAAAATTATTCAGAGCAGCATGATTTAAACAAAACAGGGTCTTCAGCACGTTGGGGACACTGAAGACCTAATTCCATAGTGAAAATCCTGTTGCCCCAAAACTCGTTGATAAATCCGACAGCCAAACACAAATCAATCTGAATTTATTGTGCAATGATCAACGAGATTTTTCTGCACAAACTGATTTTGAAAATTTCTACCCGGACGCGACAGTACAACGCAATTGCCCAACTATTCCCTGCACTAACGGGAATGACGTAATCAAGTCAAGGGAATCTTCTTGCAATGTTTTGATCTGGGGAAATGTGATGAGCAGCCAACGAAAATTCTAGTTGATACGGGTGCTGCGGTGACTGTAATCAGTGAACAATATTACACTGACGTCTTACAGCCTTGTTTTGCCATTCAAGCCAATCGTGAACTTAAAAGCGTTAAAACTGCAAATGGAACTATAATCCCAATAAAAGGCTCAATGACATTTCCAATCAAGATTGATGATACCGAATATTTATGTCACGCGTCAATTGTTCCTGATTTAACTTACAACGTTGTTCTCTGTCTCAATCTGTTACACCATATGAGTGCAGTTATTGATGTTCGCAATCAATCCGTTACTTTTTCAAATAACAATGTAGTTGATTTTGCCAGTAAAGACGTTCCTCCATTAGTCACAGATGTAGCAAATGCAAATACGACAGTGATAGATGCCCACAGCGAAGTGATCCTCCCTGCTTGTTTGATGAGTTTCCCAGCAATTCCGGTGACCGGTCTTATTGAAGCAACACCTAAACTCAACGACCAACATCATATTCTTGCTGCTGTATCTTTATCTTTGCCTGACCTAAATGGTCAAGTCTCGTTACGATTATTAAACCCAACCGATGATTCAGTAATTCTTTATCAAGGATCTGTTGTTGCAAAATTTTCTGAAATTAAAAGTGATGACGTAATTATGCCTTTAGAATCTAACCAATCAAATGCCTCTTGCCCTCGCGCCAAAAACAATGACTTCCTAGCATCATTTAAATCGTTGCCCAGTCCATCTATTTCTACTGGTCAGAACCAAGAGCTTGCTGAATTCCTGCGTCAATATGAAGATGTTTTTGCTGCGACTAGTCTTGACATGGGTCATAGGACTGTAATTGAGCATAAAATTGACACTGGAGATGCCAGGCCCATAAAGCAACCCCGTATCGTTTTTCTCTGGCACATCGTGCTGAAATTGAAAAGCACATATCTAACATGTTAGAACAAAACGTTATCAATGTTTCGAGCAGCCCATGGAGCTCTCCAGTTGTCTTAGTTAAAAAGAAGGAAGGTACGACTAGAATCTGTGTTGACTATAGAAAACTGAATGCAGTCACGTGTAAGGATAGTTATCCTCTCCGAAGAATTGATGATGCTCTAGATTCTCTCGCGGGATCAAAATATTTTACAACTTTAGATTTACAGTCGGGTTACCATCAGGTTGCTATGCATCCAGATTCTAAAGACAAAACAGCTTTTATTTCTCATGCCGGGTTGTACGAGTATAATGTAATGAGTTTTGGCTTAACAAACGCACCTCCGAGTTTTCAAAGATTAATGACACGTGTTTTGTATGGACTTGACTGGAAAATTTGCTTGATTTATATTGATGATATCATCGTGTTTTCATCCACTTTTGAAGAACACCTCACTCGACTTGGCCTAGTATTTTATCCCCTTCGTGCAGGGAATTTGAAACTTAAGCCATCTAAATGTCATTTTGCTCGTTCATCAGTCAATTTTCTCGGTTTCATTGTTTCGTCTGAAGGACTCCTACCTGACCCAGATAAACTTGAAGCAGTGAAGTTGTTTCCGACACCGACATCAGTAAAATCCACCTGTAGTTTCCTTGGCCTCTGCAATTATTATCGTCGTTTCGTCCAAAATTTTGCTAACATTGTATCACCTCTCAACAGTTGAACACATAAAGATGTTGCTTTCGAATGGTCTCCTGAATGTGCTGCTGCGTTTCAAGAATTAAAACATCGTTTATGCTCTCCGCCTATACTCGCATACCCAGATTTCACTCAGCCATTTCATTTGTACACCGATGCCAGCCAGTTCGCCCTGGGATATATTTTAGGACAGAAAATTGACGGTCGTGAATTCGTTGTCGCATATGGCTGTCGTGAACTAAATCAAGCAGAAAAAAATTACAGCACCACAGAACGTAAAGCACTAGCTGCTGTCGACGGTATTCGATGCTATCAACTCTATCTGTCAATGACTAAATTTTATGTGCACAAGGATCACAGTAGTTTGTTTTGGCTTATGCGCATCAAGGATCCTACTGGTCGCCTCGCTCGTTGGTCTTTACAACTACAACAATACAACTTCGAAATTATTCATTGTGCGGGTACGGCCAATGCCAATGCAGAAGCCTTTTCGCGCCGCACATATTCCCTCGATGCATTTACTTCTGATGTTATTCATCCACATTCATTGCTGCTTACTGTTGTTGATTAGTCTTGTCCGTCACTAGAGCAACTTTATCAGTTTCAGCATCGAGACAAGAATCTTTATGATATCATTCGCTATCTTGAATCCAAAGAATTGCCCTCTAATGATTTAAAAGCTCGTTCTATTTTATTGACCATTGATTCTTATTTTATAAATGAACACGGTATACTCTGTCACCTATGGACCCCTGGCAGTCGTCGTGTTAAATCCTTGGTTCGACAGGTTGGTATTCCAGCCTCTCTTTGCCACGAGATCCTCTTCTCCTGTCAAGATGATGCAACAGCTGGACATCTCGGTGCAATCAAGACGTACGAGAAGATTCACTCGCGATACTACTGGCATGGCATGTTCAAAGACATTGAACACTGGTGTCGTTCTTGCACAGATTGCGCGATGAAGGAAATACCACGAGGTCAACGTAAAGCTCCACTTCTACCGATCCCTGTTCATGGTGCCTTTGATCGAGTCGCCATGGATATTCTTGGCCCATTCCCACCTACGCACCACGGTAACCGCTGCGTCATCGTTTTCTCCGATTATTACACTCGTTGGCCTGAAGCGTTCGCGTTGCCATCTACGGAAGCCCCCCGAATTGCTCAGTTGATTGTCAACCAAATCCTCGCTCTTCACGGTGCCCCTCGTACGCTTCTTTCGGATCGCGGAGCCAATTTCCTAGGCTCCATTGTCAAGGAGGTTTGTTCCCTTATCAATACTCTTCGTCGACATGCAACATCTTACCACCCACAAACCAACGGCTTGGTCGAGCGCTTTAATGCCACGTTGCATGAAGGTATCTCCATGTACGTCAGTTCACACCAGAAGGATTGGGACAAGCACATTCCTCTCATTTTGTTCGCGTATCGTGTTTCACCCAATGCAACCACGGGCGAGTCACCGTTTTAGCTTCTTTATGGTCGTGAGCCACGCCTACCAATTGATACCGCCCTCCTTATGCCAGATACGAACTTGCCCTCCTCTTTTTTCCGAGCATCGGGAACGCATCGTTTACAATCTCGAAGAAGCACAACGCATCATTTCCTTGAATACTGAGCTTGCCCAGCAACGCATGAAATTGCAATAGGACAAAACCTCCGCACCCGTCAGATATGACATCTGCTCGAAACTTTGGGTCTACACTCCCAAATCTCGCAAAGGATTGCCGAAAAAGCTCTCGCACGATTATCACGGTCCGTATCGCATTGTCGCCAAATTATCACCGGTCCACTTCAAACTTCGCACCGTCAATAACCACCTAGTCTTTGTTCCAATGCACGCAAATCGATTAAAGCCCTTCTATGATCCGGCTCACCGTCCGATTGAGTTTCCAACTGAAGCAGCTTCTTTACCGTATCTCATCGACTCCGCTTTACCGCCCGATAGTTTTACGGTTGATCCTCCAGCCTCTACGCCGGCCGCTGACTCTCCTGATCTTATTGTTCCTGATTCAAACGATGAACCGGCCATATCACGTCCAGAGGATTTCCATCGCCCACTGGAAATACGTGCAGTTTAGCTGTCCTACAAGCCAGGAGGCTTGAATTTAAAGAGGGGAATAATGTTGCGAAAGAACAAAAGCAACAATGCTCGCAACCATAGTAACAATTAACAATAGTAACAATTGACCTTTGATTTTTATATATTCCTAATTTCGTAATCTCTTTTAGTTGAACTTTGATTTTATATTTCGTAATTTTTAACTCATCAGTGACTTGACTTATTTTGATTGGTAGAACTTAATCTTTAAACAATATTATTCTTTTTTTGGTAATTGTAGACACGTATCACAAGTATCGGTATATAAACTTCTTCTCATTGATTTTTAGTTAGTTGAATTTGGAGTTGAATGTGTAGTTGAATTTTTAGCTGGCAATTGTAATATAAAACTGTTGTTGAGTGACCGCGTCACGAGTATCGAAGCGGAATAACGATTGAATTTGAATTAAAGATTGCCGAAAAAGAACCGAAGCACGAAAGACTCTTCTGTCGAAAAAGTAACTGTGAGTTTGCTGTAATATTAATAATCTGTTTTTGTTGAACCTTCGTCGTTGAACCCATTGTAAAACCCCCCTGCAAGTGGTTTTACACTAGTAACTACTTTGAGCTGATTTTGCTAAGTACTTGATATTGCTGAACTATATACGAAACAAGGTAAAACAAAACAATTCAACTTAAAAGTACCGTGTATAAAACATAAATGAGTTATTGTTAAAAAATAATTTCAAATAGCAACAATTGTTTTTTCAAAATACTTTGCTCAAAGAAAGTTAACGCTTAAAAAAACGTTATATCTGTGACGTAAAAACTTCAATTCTGCAACTGTAAGTCGTGGAGAGTATATAATTTCCCATCTTTTTACGCACATTTTTCCATCTTGTAAAATCAACAATGAGCTTTAATTGCCAGCAAAAGAAGTGTTAACAACAGAAGAAGTAGATATTATAGCAGAAGAAATAACATTGGAAGGCAAAGAATCAGAAGAGACAGTGCCAGTTGATAACAATGAAGCAATAGATACAGATGAAATAGCAGCAACAGACGAAGAAGCAATAGATACACAGAAGATGTAGCACAAGTTGATAAACGTGCAGGAGACACAGAAGAGTCAACAACACAAGATAAAGAAGGAGAAGGTGCAGAAGAAGTAGCAACGGAAGATAAAAAAGCAAACAACTGAGACGTGGCACTAGAAGAGGAACAAGAAGTAGACATGGAAGAATCAGCAACATGAGATAAAGGAGAGGAAGGAACAGAAGAAGTAGCAACAGGAGATAAAGAAGCAGTAGACATAGAAGGTGTAGCATCAGAAGACACAGGTAAGTTTAGAACAGATGATGGAGCAACTGATGATGGCTCTATAATATTATCATCATCAGAGGTGGTAACATTTGGAGAATCAGGAGCCTGAGAAGAAGAATCAGAATTGGTCAAGTTTTCAACTGTATCTGTTGCTCTGTTCATTGTTCATTGTGTGGTCGTTAATTTCCCTACAATCATCTCCTGAAAACCGCACACCTGAGATTAGTAGTGAAGAAAAATGATAAATTTTTAAATACAGCTAATAAAAACTCAATATCATTCAAAAACTACCTGCCATGAACTCTCTCATTGCTGACATGAATGTCCCTTTGCTGGGATTCAGCAGCTTTTCCCCTTTACCACTACTATAAGCATGCGAAAATATACGTTTGGCTTGTCCTTTGCTCCCTAACCTCATGAAAAAGAAACGTGATTGCTGTCCAGCCACTTTTTGTAGAGAACTGGTCCATCTTGAGTAACAAAGAAAATTTTAAAGTCCTGCTAAAAAGTCATAGAGGATGGTTTACAAATAAAGTTTATATGATCAAGTTACTTTCTGTCCTACTCCCCACCAATCAACATTAACAAGGGCAGTAGTGGCAACAATAGTCATTATCACCATCCAAGAGTCGTCGGGAGTCCGAGTTCACGACCGAAATATCCATAATCATTAGCAAACAGTTCAGCCTTCCTTATCCTGTTCCTCCTACGGCGCCGCCTCTATGAACATCAACTCCTCTTCCTCCTCATCACAACCATTGTCGTCGTCGCAGGCGAGCAGCAGTGCCTGTACAAACAGGAGGAGCAATGGGATATCCTCTTCCTCCTTTTCCTCCGGACAGTGTCGATTGAACGATGTCCTCACAGCCGCCTTCGCCACTACACCATTGCTAACGCCACGTAACAAATTTGTTGCACAGTCATTAAAAACCTTCATAAATGGTAATGAACCTTTCCTCAATAATTTGATGATTTCCTAAACCATTCGAAAGCCACACTGATATTCGCTGCCATGCCTATTTGCTCGGCAAATTACTTGCTCTACGCCCCCCCCCCTGAAACATTTCAAGCGACGGCCTTCTTTACACTTCTTGATGACATAACAGCTTCTTGGAAACTATTCCAATTTTTCAAACATTGCTTCAGTTGTCCAACAACAAAACATTGATAAAGTAAACCAACTTTTCCATTATCACTTTGAGGAAGGGACTAGCGCGAATGCAGGTCCCCACTACCAGAAATTTTACGGTGGAGTTACTAGCATTTGCAGTAATCGCAGGGTTCAACCAAACCAAACTGCAATGGAATGGCCTCACCCTGGAAGAAAAACCTTTTTTTTTTAGTGTGTGCCTCCTGATAAACAGCGAAGTCACCACCACTTCATTTTCTATGCAACTCAACTTACTTACAAAGTAAAAAGAAAATGGTTACGTGCAAGAACAATTATACGAACAAGATCAATAATGATACATGTATTTAAGAACTTACTGTTATTATTATATTTGCCATGCCTCATTTTCTATTCAACTCAAGTTGCTTACATTTAAGACAATTTAGTTGCTAAATACAAAGAATTATAGTTTTATGAGCAGTATTATGAGCAAAGAAGTATATTTTTATGAGCAAAAATATCAAAATGATAAAAAAGTTTTTCCGACGTGAAAGACAAATTTATCCTATCACGAATTTCTGCCTTGACAGCAAAAACGATGTTATCAGGGCTGCTTGACAAATTTTCAAACTTACACTTCAACGGAAAGACCAAATAAAATACTTGATCAACTTAAGAAGATAATTTACAAGAGACCTAGATCTGCTTGACACGCTCTGGGGAAGGATATGAAAAAATATATAGCAGGGCTCCAATAAGAAACAGCCAACTATGGAGATGAAAATGGGAGAGAACACCTTCCACACAGTTTTCGCAATTCGACAATGTAGGAATACATGATTGATATCTTCGATCATCTGACAGACGTCGCATTGATCTGATATCCTAAGGCCCCAACTCTTAAGGTAAGATGGCGTCTTAAGAACGCGGTGGAGGATTTTCCATGAGACATCATTTTCAGTGCCTGTGGAGATGCCACTCATGGAAGACAACCAAGAAAGGTGCCAGTAAATATTTGTTTGCAAACACACTTCCCAAACAAGCTCGGGTGAAGGACGAATATATTGACGCTCGAGCAGGAAACTGTAGGTATCTTTAACAGAAGATGACTGAGAAAAAATTTTGTCAAAGATGGGATGCAGGCTTGCAATAAGGGACAGAAGACGATCATAATGTGTTGGACGGTATAATGAATGAGGCTGTAGGATGGAGCGAAGAAAGGTGGCTTCTGCTGAGTACATTGTTAGGGACCGGCCAATATAGTATCTAGCGAAAAATACCCACTTAGCATTTTTGTTGGGGTTTATAATGTGTTGAAGAAGTTTTAGATGCAAGGCTTGAACTTTCGTACAAATATCTGTCACACCAAGGCCACCTTTGCTGACAGGCTGGAATAGAGACTTACGGCAAACAAGTTCATTTTTGTTGCCCCAAAGAAAGGAAAAAATCACACGGTTAATCTCTTTACTGTGAGAAGGACAAATAGCAAGAATGGAACCAACAAAGACAAGACCAGAAAGAGCGAGTGAATTTAAAATAAGAACTTTGCCCCGGAGTGATAGATAACGGCTAGACCATGCTGTGAGGCGCGAGTTGAGTTTCGCGATATGTTTGTCCCATGTAAATTTTGAAGCCTGTGGGGAACCAAATTCTATGCCAGGTATTTCAAGATCGCTGTTGGACCAGAGTAGTCTAGAAGGCCTGATTGCGTTCACTTGTTTATTAAACTACCGCCCCTGAGACTTACCAGGTGAAAAGTTGATCTTGGAGCCAGAGCCACGTTCATATTTGGAAATAGTGTCAAGAACCTCATCAACGGACGTTTCGTCTCTTACAAAAATTGTTGTATCGTCAGCATATTGTGATATTTTCAACTGTTCAGGGCAACCGGGAATGTGAAGACCCGTGATACGAGGGTGCTGTCTAACAATGTTGCCAAGGCACTCAGCGGCAGACAAAAAAGCAATAAATATTTTTTCGGTTAGGTAACCGTTGTTGTTCACTTTGCAAAACACAGATGCATATAAAGTAGAAATGAAGCCGGGAAACACTGGACCGAAGTTCAGTTTTGTCAGGACAAGAGACATGAAATCCCAATTTACGCGGTCGAAAGCTTTTTCTTGATCGATTTTGCTTAATGCGAGAGGCAACTTTTTCTGTTGAATATAGAACAAAGAGTCACGAATTAGTAATAAATTCTCAAAAATCGACCTTTGAGGGACCGAACAGGTTTGGTCAGCGTGAATAACATATTGCAGAACATGCTTTAGGCAAAGAGTAAGGGACTTTGACGCTATCTTGTAGTCAACATTCAAAAGTGAAATAGGGCGCCAGTTTTTTAAATCTGTTGCATCTCCCTTTTTGAAAGGAAGAGAAATTATGGCTTGTCTCATGGACTCTGACAGGAGATTTTTGGAAAAACAAAAGTTGAACACATCCACAAGGTGAGATGATAAACGATCCCAGAAATGTACATAGAATTCTGCTGGGAAACCGTCAGAGCCAGGGGATTTCCCGGGCTTCATGGCTATTAAAGCACTTGTACATTCTTCACTAGAAATAGGGACTTCTAGGGTGTCCCTCACATCATCAGGCAAGGACAGACAAATCGAATCAAGAAGGAACCTTTGACAACCATCATCCGTTTCATCAGATGAAAACAGGTCCGAGTAAAATGAGGAAATATGCTTGAGTATTTCTGCTGGCTCTGTAACAATAGATCCATCCCTAGAGCTCAGGGATGATATGACCTTCCTTTGTTGTCTTTTGTTTTCCAGAGAGAAGAAGTAACGCGAGGACTTTTCGAATTCCAAAAATACAATTCTTTTGAACGAATTCTGGCACCAGATATTCGAATAATATCTAAATCGTAAAGACGCTTCTTGGCAGTTTGTAAAAGGTTTTTATCACCTGAAGAAGTAGACGAAAGAGATTGAATTTGGGTTTCAAGCTGCTGTCTTTCAAACCGCATTTGCTTGGCAACCATTTTTGAGTAAGAAATACAGATATGCTTCATTTTCTTCTTACAAATATCCCACCAGGCGTGAAGATTTCCACTGAAATCTGGCTTTCTCGTGATCCAGTGATCAAGAAAAACATTGATCTTGGACGTAAAAGCTGCATCCGAGAGCAAACGAGTATTAAATTTCCATATGCCTCGACCCCTTTTTGGAACATTAGGAGGGGTGAAGGAGAAAACAGGACCGTCGTGATCAGAGAGTGGAAAACACATGATGCTAGAGGAAATACAGCTAGATAGTAATGCATCAGAAACATAGAATTTGTCTAGTCGACAAGAGACATTGTTATTAGACCATGTAAAAGATCGAGCTGAAGGATTAAGTGATCTGAAGACATCAGTAAGACCAAAGGAACTACTGATAGCTTGTAGGCTATGCAAATCTGAAGAGCCTTGCCGGGTATCACCGCCACACTTGTCGAGAAAGACATCTTCAATACAATTGAAGTCACCGCCAAAAACAGTGGGAACACCACCTTTAATAACAGAAAACAAGGATGAAAAAAGAGCACCTCTCACCTATTGTGTTTGGTGCATATATATTGACAAGCTGTAACGCTGTCGAGTCAATATCCAATGATAGGTTGATCCAACGACCATTAAGATCATATGAACTGGAAGATAGCTTGTGGGAAAATTTCTTATTCAGCAGAATTTAATCATTTTATCTTCCCCGTCAGGTAAGTATGAGCTACACGCGCACGCCAATGCACACAACTGCAATTCTTCTCATAACTCACACGAGGGAGCGTTTAAAGAAATGTAACAGATTGCATCAAGATCAAAGACTTTTCATTGGATCGATTATGACAGTGGGGAACTGCCCACATCTCAGCTATAGATAGTGACTCAGAGATAGAATTGGAAAATTTGGAAAGCAATTTTGCAGAACATCCTGCTGAACAGGAAAAGATTGTAGGACCTAAATTTCCTTTATTTTTTGGGAATGATGCCAAGAGCCTTATTAAATGATTATTTTTATACCCAGGCTACCAAGGACATGAGAGATATCTATCTCTCTCAAACAATGCAGGCAAAGGCTTTTTTCGCCATAAATAATACATTCACTACGTTTTTAACTCAAGACTTAAATTTGAAACAGAGAGAGCTGAAAGGTAAACATATATCATTTCATTGTTAATATTTTTTACATTTTCATCTGATTCTAAATTTATATGAAACCACTTCTGAGCTGTTTTTTATTAATTGTGCTCTTTTCTAGCTACACAGCTACTGTTTTGTAAATATATATGTAGTGACATTACAAGATTCAAAGGCCATAGTGTTCACATGTTCATGTAATGAGAGCAGAAAAGACTTCTTGCAAAGCATATCTTTTCACTTTGTTGGTGAATCAGATGGTAAATTTTCCTTGTTTTAAAAGTGTTTTTATATACTGCATCATAATTATAACATGTCTTCTGATATTACTTTACATTTTACAGAGTTGACACAGTTGATTAAAAATCAGTTTCCTGAGCAGAAATCATTCCAAATATGGACAAATGTTAACTTTCGCTTTTTGTTACGTTGTTATCTTGTTAATCCACGTGAAGGCCCCTTTCCGCTGCTGTAACTTCGGACCACGCTGTTCATCCCCAGTTCCCATAATGGTATTTTTGTCAGTCGCTGTTCTTTGTCTTTTATAAAATAAAGTATTGTGTCCTAACTACGACTGTCTCCAGTTTCTTAGTGTTTCATTCCTTTTCCAAATGGCCACTGCTATGAGTTCAACAGGTTATGGGCCCATCAACCTTTGGTAGAGTTTGGTATTTGATGGGAATGAGAAGAAGTTTGAACTTTGGGAGACAAAGTTACTTGGCTACATGAAGCTGAACAAGTTGAAGCATGTGTTTGCAACTGATGATACAATCACCGCTGAAGTCAATGAAACTGCTTTTGCTGAACTTATACAGTTCCTTGATGAACGTTCACTTACCTTGGTAGTTCGTGAAGTAAAAGATGATGCGAGAAAAGCTGGGGAAATTGCTGAAAAATCATTATGCCAGTGGAAGGAAACCGAGAATAATAACATTGTACAATGAACTTACCACGCTACAAAAATGTCATTCTGAAACCATTACAGATTACCTTCTGAGAGCTTAAAACGCAGCAATGTCACTTAGAGCAGTCGGAGAGCAAGTTACTGACTCACTTTTGGTAGCCATGGTTCTAAAGGGACTATTTGATGGATACAAAGTGTTTGTTGCTCTCACAACACAAGCAGAAAATGTTGATAGCTTTCTGAAATTCAAATCATCGTTGAAGAACTTTGAGGAGACCGAAAGTTCCCGTGCAAATACCAAAATTCTGTCATGAAAGCTGATGCAGGATCATGCCAACCAATTGTTTGTTATAGCTGTGGAGTTCCTGGCCACAAATCCAGCAAATGTGACCAGAAGAAGAAGAAGAACCGTTGGTGCTGTGTATGTCGATCCAATTTCCATAACATCACAAATTGTAGAAAAAGGAACAAATCCAATGAAAATGTGAATAAAGCGATGGATGATAAACATAGCTACGTTTTCAAGGTTGAAGATGAAAATCTTTTGTTAAGCTCACCAAAAACACATTTCTTGTCGATTGTGGTGCTACAACACATATTGTCAACAATAACTCAAACTTTGTTGTCACTGATGATTTCTTCACCCTGATGATCACTATGTGGAATTAGCCGATGGGACTAGGTCCAATAATGTAGCTAAAATGAGAGCGACTATTCACACCCAACTTCAAACCAGTGATGGTTCGTTTGTTGAAGTGAAACTGAGTAATATTCTGTTTATACCAAGTTACCCACAAAACATATTTTCTGTCCAAGCAGCAACCAAGAGGGGTGTCGCGAGGTACTTCTGTTAGAATACACCCCAGAGCTGGGGACGGTAGCCATAAATTCGGTAGGCGATGTCTCGCTAAGCAATGGTGCTGTACGCTAAGGTTCCAACCAGAGAATCGAAGTTCTTGCGGCAAAATGTATCAATATAATATAATCAATTGAGCTCCCAACACTGAGCTCAACGAAACAAAACTGAGCGACGATAACAAGTTTTACAGGGTATTTAAAACTAGATAACACATGTTACACAAGCGTGGTTACATGTAAAATACCCTGTACTTCAACATCCACAAAGAACAGAAGCCCTGAACCCGTTGTTGGCTTCAACGGTGGAATTCTGCAATCAATATTCCACCCCCATGAGAAAGACCTGAAAATCGCCCATATAAATTTATGTTCTTTACTTAGTTCCAAAATCCTAGTTGAGCACTGCCTTGAATTTTCTGGTATTGATATACTAATAGTATCAGAAACTTGGCTTCATGATAAAATTGATGATATGACGGTGCACATTGATGGCTATAGAACAATCCGCATGGATAGAAAGATTGAGTCGAAAGAAAAAGGGGGTAGTCTCTTGGATTATTTAGCAAAGCTGCTAGTGATACATGCCAAATGGAGCAATTCTGGTTAAAACTCTCTGTTGGAAAATCAAGACCTCTTATGATTGCAGGAGTCTGTCATCCCCCAAGCAGTCCAATAGGGGACCTAATCTGCTTTGAAGAGTCAATCAGTGCTGTTAAATCCCAAGGAAAAGATCTTGTCTTGCTAGGAGATTTAAACTGTGATCTAAAGAGAACAGATTACCCTCAGACAAAGTCCTTGAATAATATTATAATATCATATCATTTAAAACAGACTATTGACGAAGAAACCAGGTTATCTCAACACAGCAGTTCACTGATAGATCTGGTAATATCCACAGACTCCCTGCAGCTCTTAAAGGGGAACTAAAACCATTTTTGAACTTTTGATAATCTGAAAGAGCGTATTGAGTTACCCCTAAATCTTTCGAAGTTTTTCGAAAATTGGAGCTATATTTAACGAGATACGGGGGCAAACGTGACGAAATTTTTTCAGCCAAAAAGTGGCACCCGGAAGGCTTATTTAATCAGCCTCGTTCTGAGTTTTGTGACGTCGAATTATGTACAAAAGTGATTTCAACGCACTGAACCTTCTAATGTATTTGGCATCCATATCGACTAAAAACGAATTAAAATTTCAAATAAAATGATGATATAGAAATTTATATATGTGTGAACCATAATAATTATGTAAAGACATTCCTTTGACAAATTGGTTGTCTAAAACAAGGTTTCAATCGCGTGAAAAAAATAACAGCATTCACATGTCTCAAGTAAATTTCTGCATAAAATTGCGCAAACACTTCACCTCATAATTGCCAGGTGAGGCTACCTATGCGTTATTTCTATTTAAAAATATTTTTACACTATTACCTATTTTTGAAAAATATTCCTCAATTTTTGAAAATAGCACCCATCTAAATCAACATATGCAATACAATAACATTCACACATTTATCTTTTTTCTGGTAACATTCTGCATAATTGTTTATAAGAAAGTTTTCTTCAGCCCAGCTTTCAGATTTGCTTTATTTTTCCAAAAACCCTGAATGGAATAACATCTGTACAAAGAACATAACAGAAAAATGACAAATTATCTCAATATATATATATATATATATAGCCATGATATTAATATGACAATAACTACAAATATTGAACGAGAGATCTGTAAAGTTTCTTAGGATTTAAAGGTCCACCCCTGATCTTTCTAAATTTTTTGAAGAACCAAGCATAACTTTCTTACAAAATAAAAAACACACATTTATGCTATGAAAAGAATACATTGGGTAGTTTTACTTGAGTGTTTAATGCAGAAAGGTTGACCATTTGAAGGTTGGAAATCATGCATAAGGCTAAAACCCCTGATGGGCTAAGCTGTGTGGCTGGGGCACCAGGTAATATAAGAGCTGTATCAATAATAGTATATAATAGTATAATAGTATGTATCAATAATATAAGAGCTGTATAATAATAGTATCAATATATATATGGAATTAGCATGCACCAATTTATAAAAAATCTAAATTAATGTAAAGGTGGACTGCTTTCGCCAAGAAAAAAAGATTAAATTTTAACTCAGCCACTTATGTGGATCCTGCACTCTGCTCTAAACATTTTGAAGCTTATCACAGGTCACTTGGGGGAACAGCAAAACACGAGAGAGCTCCCTTTTGACTCTCTGCACACACTTGCGCTTGCCACATACACACCTGGGCAAAAACAAAGGAAGACATAATTACATAGTTCAAAGTTTTAGTTTCTATATAGGGCAGTGTTGAATTACAGATATGTTTTTTACATGTAAACTCACCATGATTTAACTTCTACTGTGTTTGTAACGATCTCGCGGCGCAGCAGTACAACAGGAGTTAGGCCATCGTGATCTTCCACAACATCTTCTTCACTACTCGTATCATGGCTGTCTGCCAGAGACTCAAACTGATATGGTTTTACATCTCCAACATACAGACATACTTCCTTTTTCAGATGATAATTTATTGGATACCGAAAAGCTACTATTATCTTACTCTTTAACCAAGCTTCTCAGATGCACCTGAGCGCAACGCGGTGTTCTCAAGTAAAACAAAATCCAGCTTGTACATCTTTCGACCTCACGACCAACTTCCGCAATCTCAAAATTGGCTGAAAAAAATTGCCCAATTTTGGCACTTTGACGCCGATTTATTCATACTTGTGGGTTTCAAAAATTTCAAAATATATACGACGATAAGAATGGACATATTGAAAAACAGAGACAAATTCAGTTGACAAAATTCAGTTGACAAATCCAAATTGACGAAGCCATGAAATTAAAATTAAGATAGCTACGACATAAACAGTAAAAATTCCATAGCGTTTCGCTGAATAACTGTCAGCATCCTCAGATGACAAGAAGTAGACTAAATGCAATATTTATATTTTAGCAAACAAAGGCATAACTAAGAGAAAAGAATACAATCGTGAAATAGTTTAGAGGCAATATACAAACTAAGATGCAATGAAAACAATGAAAATTAAAATAGCTGTAGGGAAATGCTAGACGTTTGATTGTTAAGGGAGGGGTGGTCACGTAGGATGAGAAGGCTTTTAAACAAAAGGAGATCAAACTCATTGGATGCTTTCTTTAAAATAGAAAAGTTGTCAAAAGTGTCACTTCTGTACAGGCTACTCATAACAAGAAACTGTTCCGTCTCAAACAAACCAAAGCCTCTAACCTCATTGACCCTTACAAAGTTATCTTTAATCTTTCTTCGTATATACTTAGTGATATTGAAAAACGTGTTTTGTCTAAAGGCCTTAATTTTTGTATTCATCCAAATTCTATTGATTATTGTTCTTTTCTTACTCCATTTGAAAAACTTGTTCGTTCTGTCAAAGACCTTCCCATTTCGTCTCTTAGTAAACTTAACATTGATATTATTAAAGCCAAAATCAAAAATATTGCCCTTTCCTCCTATCACACTTGCAGAAGCCCTCCCCGTTCTTCTGATCTTACCAAGGCTGAGTTTCGATGTTTATATGAACTATCCAAAATGAAGGATATCATCATTTGCAAGCCTGATAAGGGGAATGGTGTGGTTATTCTTAACAAAACTGACTATTTGGATAAAATTAATTGTATTCTCTCGGATTCCACCAAATTTAAAAAACTTGACAGCAAACAAAACATCACTGGCAAAAGATTTCAATAAGTATTTTGCTGAAATTGGTAAAAATACCCAGAAAAAGTTAGAAAAACCAACAAGATCGTTTCATTTTCCTGACTCGTTGGTAGTAACCAAAACTAAATTCTCTTTCAAAACAGTCACCTCACATGAAATTGAGAAAATAATAGCCGTCATACCACCAAACAAGGCTCATTGACATATTAATTATTCACTCGTACAGCAGAGAGTCGCAAGAAGAAGCCATTGCGTTATGCTTTGAACCATCATCATCATCATCATAGTCATCATAATCATAATTTACAACATAGTCGTCTTCATCATCATCATAATTTACAACATAATTGTTAGGTAATAATACGTAAATATATCAATGATGTTATACATAAATTAAAAACAGTTAATTACGATATTGTGGGCAGTGTAGGAAACGCATTTGCAAGGAACGAAGTGCGAGCGGAGGGGCAGGGACGCTGTCCCTGACTCGGAATTTAGGAACGCTGTCCCTGACTCGGAATTTAGGGAGGCTGTCCCTGACTCGGAATTTAGGGACGCTGTCCGTTTTGTTTTGACATATTTTGTGCTATTCCGAGTTTTTGTGATATGAAGTGTTTGCACTTTTGCCAGTTCCTGCACAGTTTGGCGTCTCAGATGCATTGCGACTTTCAATTAATCAGGTGGTTCGTGAGAGGTAGCTCGTAGAACCTTGGATATGCCTCTATCGGTGGATAGGGAGGTGGGCGGGTAAATTTTTGTTTCCTTGATTTGCTTGGCAACTATGTATATGTTGCTTTGTTTGTAAATTGTTGCCCTTTGAGGGCTTTGCATTGTCTTATAAAGGGAGTATTTTGCGTGGTGATTCGCTTAATTTGATTGGCTTGTCGCTGGTTAGCCTGCTGTGTTGGGACCTCTGATTGGTTTATTGTGCTTGTCACTTTCATCAAGCTGAGATTAGATACAGGCAGCATCGCTATGCGTGATATTTTACGATTGGTGCCAGATTAAAATACCTTGCCTGTGTCAAGTAATCAACGCACCCTTGGTGCGGCCCTGTCAATTTTGGTTGTTGATTAGCATCAAAAAACAGTCACTCAATATGAAAAATCCGTGCCTAATTAACTAAAGTTAATAAATTTCATGTATTAACTAACATTTAATTATTCACTCGTACAGCAGAGAGTCGCAAGAAGAAGCCATTGCGTTATGCTTTGAATCATCATCATCATCATCATAGTCATCATAATCATAATTTACAACATAGTCGTCTTCATCATCATCATAATTTACAACATAATTGTTAGGTAATAATACGTAAATATATCAATGATGTTATACATAAATTAAAAACAGTTAATTACGATATTGTGGGCGGTGTAGGAAACGCATTTGCAAGGAACGAAGTGCGAGCGGAGGGGCAGAGACGCTGTCCCTGACTCGGAATTTAGGAACGCTGTCCCTGACTCGGAATTTAGGGACGCTGTCCCTGAGTCGGAATTTAGGGACGCTGTCCCTGAGTCGGAATTTAGGGACGCTGTCCCTGACTCGGAATTTACGGACGCTGTCCGTTTTGTTTTGACATATTTTGTGCTATTCCGAGTTTTTGTGATATGAAGTGTTTGCACTTTTGCCCACAAATTGCGTCCAGGGATTGCCCATGAAAACGAGTATAGAGAAATGCGTGAAATTAGATGTTCAATTGTATCCAATTGTGCTGAGCAAATTATGGCCGATATCATTTTGTTATCAAGATCACGTGCAGTGTCCGGCTGAAGCAGCCCAGAAATGTGAAAGTGGTCGAAGAATATATATTGTCGACAGAAATCTTGCAACTTGCAAGTAAAAACGTGGTATAAATGAAAGTCTCTCACTGCCGCCGGGTGCATTGTTATTGTGTCATGTGTGTGAGACAGTTGGGGCCATGTGAGTAGCAAAATAACATAGAGTAATTTCGTCGGCCGACAAAAGACTCTGAAATTCATGAGCTTTGAATGCGTAGCAAAAGTAAGGAACTGCGTGACCCCCGTGCAGTGTGAGTCTTGTGTATTTTAAGCGAGTGAAGAAACTTGAAAACGGTATGACAAAGGCGTTGAAGGTGCAAAATTTCCTCCTGGAACTGTTGAGGCAGGGGGTCGGCCCATGGAGCCAATGGTCGGAAACAATCGACCTGGAAACGTGATAGAGAATCAGCTATTTCGTTCTTTGCTCCCGGGATGTGTTTAGCAAAAATAGAAATTATATTGCATAGTGAGAAGCGTTAGGTGATGGACCAGAGCCATCACTTTGGGGAAGGGTGACGTTTTGAGTTGTATAAACAACCGTCTCGTTATCGCATTAAAATAAATCCTTTTCGTAAACCAGCGTGGTGCCCAAATAAGACAGGCCATAACAATCGCATATACAACTCTAGCCACGCGATGGAAATGCCTGTTTTCCTGAAGGCTGATCTTACCAATTTTGTCAAACGGAGAATCAGGATTTTTAGGTCCGATAATCAAGAAATCGTCTAGAAAGTGTGCCACGTACGAAATGGCACACTTATGTTCCAGTATCCAGGGAATCGCGGTAGCATATTGATTGAAGAGAAAAGGAGCGCTGCGTAGGCCAAAAACAAAATTTTCGAAATAGAAACCCCCGTTCCAGTGCATACCCAATAATTCCCAGTCGATTGGATGGACTGGAATTAAACGAAAGGCAGATTCGATGTCTGTTTTGGCCACAAATGAACCAGGCGCAGGCCCGACGCCCGAGACGTTGAAGCTTTGCAATTGCATCATCGATTGGTACATATTTTAAAGAATACGAGTCCTTGCAATGAAAGAATTGATCGATTTCGGATAAGACAAATGAAAAATTGTGCGGAATTTTTCGGAACGTTTTTCCGGAACTACCCCCAGGGGGGAAACTTGCAGGTTTGGGAACGGCGGCTCTGAGA
Organism: Sanderia malayensis; assembly: GCA_013076295.1. Taxonomy (NCBI): domain Eukaryota; kingdom Metazoa; phylum Cnidaria; class Scyphozoa; order Semaeostomeae; family Pelagiidae; genus Sanderia; species Sanderia malayensis. The sequence goes on from RQOL01000833.1 coordinate 30,451, forward strand.
AAGGGTGGGTGTCTAAAGCGAGTTCTAGATGAACGACATTAATTCTACTCAACGGTTTTAAACTACGAGATAACGAAGTAGTAATGTTGTCCAGAACCGGGGTTGATGGCGAGGGCGCATCTGTTTCCAGTATGCTTTCCCCCACAGCCCGGTCTGTTGCATACATGTTTAAATCGGCAGGTAGCCTCGTTACAAAATGGTTCGATATTAAACCTGCTGCATACGTCGTCCCTTTTTGCCGCAAGGGATTTACTGTTAAAGAGTTCTTTGTTAAAAATACGATCCTCTTGATCTTGTGGGCCGGCTGTAAACGTTATCAACCAGAATTGTTGGTCGATCCTTCCCCAGTACATCGTGCTTAACAATCTTCAAGTCCGTATCATCCCCCGTTCAAATGGAAAACTTGTGATGCCGGGGAAGATAATTTCTGGAGGTTCTGAGTGACTAATTTTTGATAATTCAAACAAAAGTCACCGCTCTGGATTTGTCTGACGAGGCTGCTGGAAGTCTCCGGCGAGAAGGCAATGATTGTCTGCGTGGCCGGCATCGGTGGGGCTGGACAGCTTGTAAGATCCGACATTGCTAGTGAAACTGGCTGCGGCGTACTGGCTGGTCTATCCGTCTGTGGAGGCTTGTTGGCGGTCATCAGTTCGCAGACAATGGTAGCCAGAGAGCCTTCTATTGCCGTGTTGGCTTCGGTTGCAACACTGGGCCATGAACTAGCAGTAGTCACCGCTGTAGAAGGTCGCGTACTTCTCCGTATGCCTTGTTTAATTGACTTGCTTTTAGGCATCTTACCTAGCTTTCGTTCAAATTAAATTTTTGTTTCCTTGATTTGCTTGGCAACTATGTATATGTTGCTTTGTTTGTAAATTGTTGCCCTTTGAGGGCTTTGCATTGTCTTATAAAGGGAGTATTTTGCGTGGTGATTCGCTTAATTTGATTGGCTTGTCGCTGGTTAGCCTGCTGTGTTGGGAGCTCTGATTGGTTTATTGTGCTTGTCACGTTCATCAAGCTGAGATTAGATACAGGCAGCATCGCTATGCGTGATATTTTACGATTGGTGCCAGATTAAAATACCTTGCCTGTGTCAAGTAATCAACGCACCCTTGGTGCGGCCCTGTTAATTTTGGTTGTTGATTAGCATCAAAAAACAGTCACTCAATATGAAAAATCCGTGCCTACTTAACTAAAGTTAATAAATTTCATGTATTAACTAACATATAATGTTGATGTTAGGTCTCTGAAAGCTGCATGTAGTTTGTTATCATCATCAATTGCTAGACTGGTTAATCTGTCAATAGCTACAGCATGTGTGCCAGATACATGGAAGATCTCAATGGTCAGTCCGATCCATAAAGGATGCTCAAAGGAAGACATACAAAATTGTAGACCATTTTCGCTATTGCCTCTGTTGTAAAAAGTCCTTGAAAAAGCAATATGCAAAAAACTTTTACAATATGCTGAGGAGAACAAAATACTCCAGAAATATTTCTCAGGGTTCAGGAAACAGCACTGTACTCAAACAGCTCTATTAGGAATATCTGACGATCTCTTGGGTAACATGGATAAAGGACTAGTAACTGCTCTTATCCTGATGGATTTAAGTAAAGCTTTCGACACTTTAGACCATGGGATACTGTTATCAAAACTAGTTAAATATGGTTTTGACCCTCATGCAATATTCTGGTTCAACAGCTATCTCAAAAGGAGAAAACAGTATGTTAAGATCAATACAGCAGTCTGAGAAGCAGCAAGCATTAAACTTGCTGTTCCGCAAGGGTTTGTTCTTGGGCCAGTCTTATTCATCCTATGTTTAAACGATATGCCAACAGTCGTCAAAAATGTTTCCCAGCCATCTCCACTTGCAACCAGAATACATAGCTATGCAGATGACACGCAAATCTATACATCAGGTAAACCGTCAGAATTACCAGCAATTTTGTGGCAAATCAAGGAAGACACCAATACCATCATTGACTGGCTGACCGAAAATAAATTAAAAGCAAATCCGACGAAATTTAAATATATGTTGATTGGCACGCCTGTTTTGTTGAACAAAATCCCAGATAATTGAAGGAAATCAAAATAAAAGGTGCAAACTTGCCTTGTGTCTCTGAGGCAAAAAATCTTGGTGTTACGTTTGACAGCTCTCTCAAATGGAATCATCACATTGAAGATGTTAGGAAACGCTGCAATGGCAAGCTCATTGCCTTGAGCTACTTAAGAAACATGATGAGTGAAAAGACTTTTGCAAGTGTAGTTCAAGCCACTGCATTATCAGTAATAGACTATTGTGATCTGGTCTACGGCAATCCTGCTCAGTGTGTCTTATCAAAGCTGCAAAAGTCTCAGAACTTGGCTGCTCGAATTGTCACAGGGGTTAAGAAATATGAACATGTATCGCCAGCCTTAGTTAGGCTAAATTGGGTACCATTGAAAGAAAGACGCCTACAGCACCGATTAAATTTCATGCACAAATATATAAATGGAGTCGCTCCTGCCTATTTGACTGATTGTTTTTGGAACAAACATTGATATTCATTCGTACAATACAAGAAACAAAAATTTATTGACCTTGCCTCCAGCTGTATCAAGTAGTGGCCAGCGAATGTTTATGTACAAAGGCGCAAACGACTTCAACAAACTACCAACTAACATTAAAAATGAGGAAAATCATCGCAAATACAAAATTGATGTTTATAGATCCTCTTAATAATTAACAACACTTTTTAAAACGGGCATTAACCAATTTTTTAACTTGTAAATAACTCTTAAATTTCCAATGCCACTTGTAAACTTTAAATATTTTCTTTGTGGCACAATGAAGAACAATGTAAATGGAATTGTGTAAATATCACTATCATTAACATTATCATTAACAATGACGGTCACAGAATACAACAATAAAAACACAAGTGTATAAGTTGGAACTGTATCCTTGATATTATAATTTTGGCCGCAATTGGGGTCATACAGGCTGTTTATATAATATTAGACTAAAGACTAAAACACACTCTCGGGCTGAACATATGCAACCACCACGAACGTGTTCTATCGAGGCCAATAACGCCCTGAAGCTATACGATGCGTTTCGCAGGTGTTACGGAACTTGCCCACTGAACTGAGCTAAAACGCCCCCACCCGTATTACTCGCGGCGTATAGCTTGTGCACTACGGACAAGCCAAGATGGTGAACTGCTCGAAGTGTGGTCACGAACAACCGTGAAGAGTGGTTTGTGCAATTAACGAACTAAATTAACTAAGCCACTAAATAGGTGGCCAAACCGCCAAAATTACAGCCAAACTATTTCCCCAAATTGCAGCACCGATGACTTTTTTTTTTGAAGTCCGAATGGCCTGTTCGCGAATGTTCAACGTAGATTTCAAAGGGAGGTCGAGAACGTGGACAAATGATCGCGGTTGTGGGGCACAACATCCCGAAGAGTGTAGAAGGCCGCAAGACGCTGTAGTAAAGCATCTTGCGGCCTTCTACACTCTTCGGGATGTTGTGTGAAGAAGGCAGGAGTAAAGCGTAAAGGCCGCCAAGATTGTGAGTTTATCGCCCTTAAGCCCCGATGTTTCACATAGTTCGTTATTTAGCCTCTTCAGTGCCAAGTGTGATGGGATTTTTTTTGTAAGTGAAGTCATAATCAAAATCATAATCATAATCATAATCATACGCTTATTTACAGTTGGTTGGTTTCTAGTCTAATACAACTAATTAAAACCAACTATTTACAATCTATGAAACAAAAAACAATTATAGTAAAGAGAAAAATGATTAAAGTAATTACATTAAATTAAGTTATATTAAGTGCAAATGTGGCACGTGCAGGTGTTGCCATCCCAACTTCTTATTTCTTTTTTGAATATTGCCAGAGAGTTTGTCAGTTTTAATTCATCGTTTAGATTCCATAATAGACTCCCTCGAAAGCACCGGGAGTTAGTAACGTATCGCTGAGAACGTGTTGGAGGGAGCTGCGTCGTAGGGTGCTTCTATGAGAATTCCACCCCAGAGCTGGGGACGGTAGTCAGAAGTTTGGTAGGCGATGTCTCGCTTGCGATGGTGCTGATAACGCTAAGGCTTGACGCAATAAAGAGTACGAACTTTTTTTTGCGGTACGGCTGACCCGAAGGCCGCCACTGTACCACTTGTCTTCAGACTGCTTACTCTCTAACTTAAGCTGCTCATTTTACTCTATTTAAGTTCACAGTAATAATCAAAACAAGCGCGGTGACATGGTGCTCCATTCTTGTGCACATGGGACCCTAGTGTGGATTGGCACGCGCCTTCACACTTTCAAGCGGGTGCACCAGCCAACCACGCTCATACTTAACAACACTGTAAACAAATAGGTGTCAAATACAAGGTAACAATTATAGTTTACAACGACCCACACAACATAGCTCCCTTACCAAATTCAATGTCCTCATTAAAAATCGAAATATCTGAGTTTGACAAGAATAGCTAACCTATATAATTATTTAATTACAAATATGACTAATCAAAATTAACAAAATTTCTCTCGCGGACTTAATAATGTTTACTCAACTTTTCTGAAATTTCCTAACACCTCTGAAGGGCATTAAATTTATTTAATAAAAATACAATATATCATCGAGGTGGAATTTCCCATCACCTAATCAACAAATATAGTAATCCGAACCAGTCCAAACCAAATTATCAGTCCATTAAAATACATCTTAAAATATAATTAAGTTGAGATTCTCATACCATGTCGTTGTTCCTAAGTTTGCAAATCTTTCGAGTCTTCTTCATAATTATGGCCTTTTGGTTGTAGTCACGAGGAACCATTCTTTTAATTGTCGTTGTTCTGTTCTGTGGTGATTACAAGTGAAATCGAGGATACTGTTCTTCAATAGCAAGTGCTTATTGCACTCGTGGTTGCACTTCGCTAGATTTGAATCTGTGGTACAGCCATACTTAAAACAGCCATAAGCAAATGCTACACTACAGTCAACCCCCGCCTGGCGTTTAGTGGCAAAAAGATCCTACCCCCCATCCGTAAAGATGTGTTCCTACCACACAAAAAAGTCTTGTAGTCTACGAATTCTCGTGCCGGTGTGATTCCAGGTACGTAGGTCGCACTTCTCAGCGGTTATGCGATAGGATTAAACAACACGTGCCCTCCAACATACCCCAAAAAATGGTTCCGCAACGAGAACAACCATCTCGCGCCTCTAAAACATCTAAAACTCTAAAACACGACTCCGCTATAGGCCAACATTTACTCGACAACCCAGAATGTGCTCAAGACTACAGTGAGGACTGTTTTCGCATTATCGGCAGAGCTAGGTCAAAATTTCACTTAGGAATTTGAGAATCTGTCTACATCAAAACCATGGATCCCATATTGTGTAGACAGAAAGAGTTCGTTTTCTCACTGGGACTCTTTCAATAATCTATTTTTCGATCACCGGTGATGGTTGGTTGTTTTTGCACTATACCAATCATTCACCTCTTCTGATTAGCCAATTTCGATCCTCTTCTGGGTATAATTGTTCGTTAGGTTTTCATTTTCCTTCTCTTTCTGACGTACTACTGTGATGAGTGTCAGACGAAAAGCTTTAGTATTTATTATGTTTCGCTGTGTTTCCGATTTTCAAAGCAACTACATGTATGTAGGTAAGTATGAACTACATGCCCACGTCAATGCGAACCACTGCAATTCTTCTCATAACTCACACGAGGGAGCGTTTAGAGAAATATAATAGATTGCATCAAGATCGAAGACTTTTCATTGGATCGATTATGATAGTGGGGAACTGCCCGCATTTGTGAGAGCGCGGGGCGTGGCTCTGCGGAGAAATCGACACTTATGGGGGGAAGGGTGGTGTGGTAATACAGGGGGCCTAAAAGGTGGTGACGTGCAGGAACTGACATCCAGGAGAAATGGAGGCGTCCAAGAAGACAATGCAATATCCATTACCGTAAGTAAGTATGTATTATTACAAATTACCGCATCTACTTTTACAAGCGACAGTTACCGTAATTAATAAATTCATTGTTTTATTTTATGCCGACACACATGCATACTATTTTCGACTTTTTTTGCTTGCATGACATGACTATATAATTTGCGTAGACTTTCTGTCCCACCCTTGTCGTTGAAAATCCAGACAGAACATAGTTTGGTGGTGAGTACCTAATACGCTTTATATACAGCATTTTTAATTTTTCAGATTATTTATTTATCTGAATAGTATACTTTGACTTTTTCCACTGTTTGTTCTTTGTTTATTCCCTTCTTACTTCAATGTACTTTGCATTACTGTTCCTCCCTTTTAATTAAATCTAACAATTCTCAACACACATACAATATTTCTCTAGTCTTCTAAAGTGCCCCAAAAGCTTTTTTCTTATTTCTGATACCAATAAAACTCTCTTCGCTGAGTTCCAGCATGTTAATGAGCACAACAATTTAGCCATCAATGTCTTGAAACTTAAAGCAAAAACAAAAATAGGCAAACCTGCAAATGATTCGCGAAGAAACGCTGTGCAATCGACACTCATAAGTTAAAATAGAAATCAAAAGCACAGAGAGAGAACCAGACATCAACAGTAACAGACGTAGGACCCATGTACAGTCAACTTTTTGCGGACTTGGCGCAGTGATGGTAATTAATTGCAATGCGAGTAATTGAGAAATTTGCTCAATGCTGAAAAGAAGAAAGTTGTCATCTTCCATTATTCACGTAACTGCCTGATGACAGTAATCAACAAAAACAGCATGGCTTGTTTTCGAACTTCCGAACATAAAGATCAATATTATTATGAAGACACACAGGAGGAGAAATGTTCTGAATAAATTGTGAATTATGCCCCTCCATTGGCAAGTGCCATTGACCGTTATATTTTGGGCAACAAATGGCTCCACGTTTAAGAATGCCTCCTCCATCATTTCAGTCCTACATGTTTGAGAAGCAGTACCCTTGAGACCAATCTCATTTCTGCTTGCATTGATATAGACAATACAAAAGCAGTAAGTACACTCCTTTTGTTAAACGTTTTCTGTTGTTCTTCCAGAAAATAAACAATAAATAAGAAGAAAACATTTTCTTTTCTTCGGGCATTTTTAATTGCATGCGTGATCTCAACAATAAAATGAAAGCAAAACCTGCCTTTTTTCTTGCACAAAATCGAATATGTTATTGGCAATGACAGGAGGAATTAAAGTGTGTACCTCCTTGCTCTTTTGTTGTTTTTGTTGCCATGGGGACCTTGTGTTCGTCGTCATAGAACTTGGAGCTCGCAAAGCATAATGGTTGGTGGAAAACGAGGCTAAAGTGATTACACGAAATTTTCCCCCAACACAACCTCATTGAGTACGCTTCGCGAATCAAAAATGGAAGCCTACAACACCAGGTGTTCCCAGGCGGTCACCCATCCAGGTACTGACCTGGCCCGACCATGCTTGACTACGGTGATCGGACGAGAACCGGTATACTCATGGTGGTATGGTCGTAGGCAAAGGAAGAGCTCCTTGACGCTGATATCATTCGCAACAATTGTCATGTTTTTCATTCTCTCCGGCCTAACAGACTAATATGACACTGAACCTTTAGCAGTATTTTTATCCTTTTATTAAGGATCCAGATTCGACAAAGTTCTATTTTCAATCAATAATTAAGAGATTTTATACAGTAAAAACCCGCATATAAGAACATGTAAATTTTCCTTCAAGCCTATTGTTCCAAGACAATAGGCTATTGTTTTGTCTATTGTTTTGAGCAGCAACATCACCCTGAAGGTTCTTAAACCATTGGTTCTTATATGCGGGTTTTTATTGTAGTGAATACAACAAAACCAAAACAAAAAATACCTGTCATATAATCTTTCAATATAATCCAACAACAACAGTTATATGTTATGTTATGTTATATTATGCTATGTTAGGTTGTGTTATGTTATGTTATGTATGTCACTCTGCTTCCTCCTGTCGCGATGTCTTTTTGTTTGAGTTGTTTGTATTTCTATGTTGTGTCATATTTCATGGGTTTTTTCTCTAAATGTATATTTAAATGTTGATGATATAAGAGCCTCTTGGAAACTATTCCAAATCATCGAACATTGTTTCAATTGCCCAACAACTTACCATAGTTAAAGTAAGCCACATTTTCCTTTATCACTTTGAGGAGGGAACTAGCGCGAACGCAGGTCCCCACTACCAGAAATTTTACGGTCGAGTTACTAGCGTTTGCAGTAATCGCAGGGGTCAACCAAACCGAACTGCAATGGAATGGCCTCACCCTGGAAGAAACACCTTTTTGATCATGTTATCTTCCCGTCAGGTAAGTATGAACTAGATGCGGACGTCAATGCAGACCACTGCAATTCTTCTCATAACTCACACGAGGGAGCGTTTAAAGAAATATAACAGATTGCATCAAGATCGAAGACTTTTCATTGGATCGGCTATGACAGTGGGGAACTGCCCGCATTTGTGAGAGCGAGGGGCGTGGCTCTGCAGAGAAATCGACACTTATGGGGGGAAGGGTGGTGTGGTAATACAGGGGGCCTAAAACGTGGCGAAGTGCAGGAACTGACATCCAGGAGAAATGGAGGCATCCAAGAAGACATTGCAATATCCATTATCGTAAGTATGTATTACAAATAACCGCATCTACTTTCACAAGCGACAGTTACGGTAATTAATGAATTAATGGTTTTATTTTATGCCCACACACATGCATCAACTATTTTTGCATGCATGACATGACTATATAATTTGCGTAGACTTTCTGTCTCACCCTTGTCGTTGAAAATCCAGGCAGAACTTAGTTTAGTCGTGAGTACCTAATACGCTTTATATGCAGGATTTTTAATTTTTCAGATTATTTATTTATCTGAAAAGTATACTTTGACTTTTTCCACTGCTTGTTCTTGGTTTATTCCCTTCTTACTTCAATGTACTTTGCATTACTGTTCCTCCTTTTTAATGTAATTTAACATTTCTGAACACACATACAATATTTCTCTAGTCTTCTAAAGTGCCGCAAAAACTTTCTTCTTATTTCTGATACCAATAAAACTCTCTTCGCTGAGTTCCAGTATGTTAATGAGCACAAGAATTTAGCCACCAACGTCTTGAAACTTAAAATAAAAATAAAAATGGAAGCCTACAAAACCAGGTGTTCCCAGGCGGTCTCACCCATCTAGGTTCTGACCTGGCCCGACCATGCTTGACTGTGATCGGACGAGAACCGGTATACTCATGGTGGTATGGTCGTAGGCAAGGGAAGAGCGGCTTGACACTGATATCATTCACAACAATTGACATGTTTTTCATTCTCTTCGGCCTAACAGACTAATATGACACTGAACCTTTAGCAGTATTTTTGATCGTTTTATTTTGAAAGCTTTAGGAGTCGGCGTCGGCGAATCCTAAAACGATCACAAAGAACTAGATAGTCCATGTTTGATACGACTCAGCAACTTGTCTCTTTAATTCGAATTGCATAAGATGTTTAAATGTTTGTAGTATGGACAAGATCCAGATTCGACAAAGTTCTATTTTCAATCAATAATTAAGACATCTAATAGTGAATACAACAAAACAAAAAAACAAAAAATACCTGTCATATAATCTTTCAAAATGATCCACCAGCAACTGTTATTATAATGTCTTGAGAGTACCAAGAAATAGACTAATGAATAATGCAAGTGCTACCTCAATCAAACTCTAATCATAACTAAAAACCAACGTAACTCAGCATGTGGTTTTACACGTTACATACGGATATTACATCCCTCCCTTACCAGATTTTGAATACATATATAAATGAATATAATTATAAAATTGTCTGTCTTCAAATACTGTTCTTTCTTTATGTGTCAAAAATGTTCTGTCCATATCTCTGAACTCTTTGTCTCTTTCTTGTGGGATAACGATTTTGAAGCGGTCTTTCCTCTCCTTCTTCAACAGTTTCAGGTGTGTTATCGTCCACAAATAGATCATCATTGACATTTCTTTGCAAAACAAAATCATACACACCGACAGGCAATTTCTTGAAGTGTGATATGTTCCTTGTAATAAAATGTCTTTTTCTTTCGACTGTCACACGAGTTCCTTTCATCTGTTTAACTTGATTCTGATATGGAGTTGGCCTAAATTTGGAAAACAGTTTGTTTTTCTTAGGCTGACGTACCAGAACGGTATCTCCCATTTTAATTTCGGATTCTTTTGCTCTTGATTTCTTGTCTGCATAATCTTTCATTTTCATTTTCGCTTTATCGTCTTTCTGTTTGAATTCATCGTGTACTTTCGATACTTCCTGTAGAACAATTTCTGGCAATCTCGTGCGAATTTGACGATTGAACAAGAGTTCTGCAGGAGATTTTCCTGTCGTCGAGTGAGGAGTTGCACTGTAATTCAACAAAAACCTGTTTATTGTTCTTTTCCAATTCTTGTTTTCGATAACTGCTGTGCGAATCGCTTTTTCAAGAGGCTTCATAAAGTTTTCCGCTTGCGCATTGCCGTGCGGCCATAACGGAGAACTTGGTTTGTGTCGCGATCCAAGGCCTTTCATAAATTCGTAAAATTCCTTTCCCGGAAATGGTGGTCCGTTGTCAGTTTTGATGATTTCAGGAATACCATGTGTTGCAAAAATTCTTTCCAACTTGGGTAACGTTGCAGCGGCAGATGTAGACTGTACGACTTCTACTTCAGGAAATCTTGAATATGCGTCGATTACTACAAGCAAGTAGTCTTGGCTTGGAAATGGACCACAAAAATCAATATTCACTGTGTGCCAAGGTCTCGGGGGCAATTCAACCATTTGCAATGGCTCGAGACGATTATCAGGGCCTGTAGCCTGACACGGAATGCAGCTTTGTACCATGTGTTCTACGGTCTTGTCGATATTCGGAAACCAAATTTTTTCACGAAGAAGGCGCTTGGTCTTTACCATCCCTTGGTGTCCTTCATGTGCGAGTTCGATCGACTTCTTTCTTAAACTCAGCGGCAGTATTAATCGCGAACCTCGTAGAATCAAATGTTCGTTTTTGTGAACTGTAAGTTCATCTTTGAGTTTACGAAATGATTGCAATTCATCCACATCAACAGATTTGCTTGTGACAGTTTAAACAGTGTGCCAATCGTTCGTTCGGATCAAAGTTGCAAGCATACGCAGTTTGGGTCTTTTTGTGTTTCCTCTTGAATTTCTGCTAAGGTCATTGTTTTCGGCACAGCGTGATTTGCCAAAAAATTGACATATTCCTCAGCAGCTTGGTCCAAATGGCTTGTGTTGACCTTAGGCCCATTGATATGGCGCGAAAGGAAGTCTGAGGGGTTGTCAATTCCTTTGACATATTTTATGTCAAATTCGTAATCCTGTATACGCAAATACCAGCGTTCAATGCGGGCGGGCGGTTTTGAAGCAGGATTGTTAAGAATCATTTCGACTGGTTTGCAGTCGGTTACGAGGGTGAATTTTCCTCCGTACAAGTATAAATGAAGTCGCTCCATGGCCCATACGATAGCCAAGGCTTCACGTTCCATCTGAGAATATCTGCTTTCGACGTCTGTCAGAGCTCTGCTGATATATGCTACCAGTTTACGATCGTCTGGATTGTCTCCATGTTGCGATAAAATTGAAGAGAGTCTAAAGGGAGAAGCATCTGTAACCAGTTCCGTTTTCTTGGTTTTATCAAAATACGACATAACTGTGGAACTGATCAGCGCAGATTTGACATCTTTAAACGCTTGTTCATGTCGAGCTGTCCAGCGAAATACAGTATTCTGTTTGGTCAATTCCCATAGTGGTTGAGTAAGATCGCTGAAATTCTTGATGAACATGGAGCAATACGTTGACATGCCAAGAAAACTGCGTACTCCTGTCTGCGTGGTTGGAGCAGGAGCTGTTTTAATCGCGTCAACCTTATGAGGATCCGGTGAAATTCCGTGTTCCGAGAAAACGAATCCAAAGAATGTGATTTGTTTCTTGTTAAATCCACACTTTTCTTTATTTAGGGTGAGTCCACGCGTTGAGAAACGATGAAAGACTTTCTCGAGTGCTGCGTCATGTTCTGCTTGTGTTTTGCCATACACAATTATGTCATCACTAAAATTCATGGTGCATGGGATGTCGCGGATTTGATCTCCAATAACGCTTTGAAAAATTTCACTTGCAGAGCATGTACCAAAATTCAATGTTCTGTATCGACGCAAACCTTGGTGCGTTTTGAATGTGGTAATATAACGACTTTCCTCGTCGAGTAATAGTTGATGGTAGCCAGAACGTAAATCGAGTTTCGAAAATATTTTAGCACCATTGAGCTTATGTACAAGATCGTCCAAAGTTGGTGAAGGATGTCTTTCCCGTTGAATCGTGCGGTTAGCCATTCGCATGTCTATACATAAACGCACGTCACCGTCTTTTTTGGGCGTGATAACCAATGGGGATACCCATGGCGTTGGGCCTTCGACTTTCTCGATTATCCCGTCTTTCTCCAGCTTTTCAAGGGCGGATTTGACTTTCTGTCTCATGTGAAATGGGATCTTGCGGGGGTGATTGTGCAACAGGGGGAATTAATGGATCGATGTGAAGTTTCAGTTTGAAATCCTTCAGCTGACCTATCCCATTAAATATATCAGTATATAGCTTGAGTAAAGTATCAAGTGACAATGGGTGTTGCTGTCGTTCCGGTTCCGCGGTCTTTTGTTCATCAATTATTTGCACGTGTACAGTCACAAGTCCAAGAGCAGATGCTGTACCATAGCTGAGCAAACAAATGTTTTGTCCTTTCACCACGTGAATGTCAGCAAGGGTGAAGTTGGACTTTGATTCCAGCGTGGATTGAAATTTTCCAAGGATGGGCAGCTTTTCTGATGCGCCATAAGCAAAAATGCGGGTTTTACATTTGTCTAGCTTTAGTTGAGTATGCTGTCCCAATTTCTGAAACGTTTTTTCACCTATAATGTTCACTGAAGCGCCAGTATCAACAACCATGTTAATATCAATGTTATTGATTTTGATTTTTGTCTTTGGCGTGATGTGAGGAGGCGAATCGAGCGTGAACAAATACTCGTCGGGGTCTGAATCAGCGGAAAATTCTGTGGTGATGGTCCGCACGGTCGAGCTCTGGGGTTTCCTTGGTTGAGAACAACTCGTATGAGAGGATGATTTCGAAGCACTGCGGCAAACGACAGCAAAATGATTGGATTTTCCAAACTTGTTACAGGTTTTTCCACGCGCGGGGCAAGGAACACTGTTGTGCGGCCAAGATCCTCCACAATTTCTGCATTCTTTCGAAGATTGCTTAGTATGGTGAGCAAGTTTTGAAGTATAACTGCGCTTGTTGTTTGACTTCACAAACTGAACGGTTTCTGGTTGATCGGCGATGTGAGTTGATCATAGTGCGTCTTCGAGGCCAGTCGCTTGAGCGTCACTGAGCTCAAACGCACGACCTTTGGCGAGCAGTTTATCCAAAGTTAAATCTTTTTCTAGGAGTGCAAAACGACGTAAACGTTTTGAATTTGAATGCTGGATGATGACTGACTTTACTTCTTTTCCCAAGTCACCAAATTCACATGTTGCGCCAAGCTTACGGAGACGCGTTGCAACCTGATCGATGGTTTCGTCGCATTGCTGAACGGAAGTACGAAACTTGAAAATTTCAAAATCGACATTGCATTTGGGTGTGAAGTAGGCATCCAATTTTTCAAGGGCTGTTTCATAATCATCATTCTCGCCAGTGTCGGAGAGTGTTTCAAAAATTTCTTGGGTTGCTTCACCAGCTTGATATAAAAGCAGCGCACGTTTTTGTTTTTTGTCGGTAACACCCACAGCGGTGATGTATGTTTCGAAGCGCTTCTTCCATGTTTTCCAACGTGGGCCTATGGAAGTAGGGTTTGATATCGGATCAAATGGAGCTAGTGCATGTAAATCAATACGGGCTGTGGCCATGCTGAACTCATGAACTATAGTTGACCAAATTTATACCTCGTCGCAAATATAATGTCTTGAGAATACCAAGAAATAGACTAATGAATAATGCAAGTGCTACCTCAATCAAACTCTAATCATAACTAAAAACCAACGTAACTCAGCATGTGCTTTTACACGTTACATACGGGATATTACAGTTATATGTTATGTTATGATATGCTATGTTAGGCTGTGTTATGTCATGTCATGTATGTCACTCTACTACCTCCTGTCGCCAGGTCACTTTGTTTGAGTTGTTTGTAATTCTATGTTGTGTCATATTTCTTGGGTTGTTTCTCTAAATGTATATCTAAATGTTGATAATATAACAGCCTCTTGGAAACTATTCCAAACCTTCGAACATTGTTTCAGTTGCCCAACAACTTACCATAGTTAAAGTAAGCCAACTTTTCCTTATTCACTTTGAGGAAGGGACTAGCGCGAACGCAGGTCCCCACTACCAGAAATTGCACGCATGAATGTAGGTAAGTATGAACTACATGCGAACGTCAATGCAAACCACTGCAATTCTTCTCATAACTCACACGAGGGAGCGTTTAGAAAAATATAACAGATTGCATCAAGATCGAAGACTTTTCATTGGATCGATTATGACAGTGGGGAAAATTCCGCAATTGTGAGAGGGCGGGGCGTGGCACTGCGGAGAATTCTACACTTATGGGGGGAAGGGTGGTGTGGTAATACAGGGGGCCTAAAACGTGGCGACGTGCAGGAACTGACATCCAGGAGAAATGGAGGCGTCCAAGAAGAAATTGCAATATCCATTATCGTAAGTAAGTATGTATTATTACAAATAACCTCATCTACTTTTACAAGCGACAGTTACCATTCTTATTTCTGATACCAATAAAACTTTCCTCGCTGAGTTCCAGCATGTTAATGAGCACAACAATTTAGCCATCAATGTCTTGAAACTTAAAATAAAAATAAAAATGGAAGCCTACAACACCAGGTGTTCCCAGGCGGTCACCCATCCAGGTACTGACCTGGCCCGACCATGCTTGACTACGGTGATCGGTCGAGAACCGGTATACTCATGGTGGTATGGTCGTAGGTAAAGGAAGAGCGCCTTTACGCTGATATCATTCGCAACAATTGACATGTTTTTCATTCTCTCCGGCCTAACAGACTAATGTGACACTGAACCTTTAGCAGTATTTTTGATCCTTTTATTTTGAAAGCTTTAGGAGTCGGCGTCCGCGAATCTTAAAACGATCGCAAAGAACTAGATAGTCCATGTTTGATACAACGCAACAACTTGTCTCTTTAATTCGAATTGCATAAGATTTTAAAATGTTTGTAGTATGGACAAGATCCAGATTCGACAAAGTTCTATTTTCAATCAAAAATCAGGACATCTAATAGTGAATACAACAAAACCAAAACAAAAAATACCTGTCATATAATCTTTCAAAATGATCCACCAGCAACTGTTATATGTTATGTTATGCTATGCTTTGTTAGGCTGTGTTATGACTTGTTATGTATGTCACTCGGCTACCTCCCGTCGCGAGGTCTCTTTGTTCGAGTTGTTTGTAATTCTATGTTGTGTCATATTTCATGGGTTGCTTCTCGAAATGTATATCTAAATGTTAATAATATAACAGCTTCTTGGAAACTATTTCAAACCTTCGAACATTGTTTCAGTTGCCCAACAACTTACCATAGTTAAAGTAAGCCAACTTTTCCTTTATCACTTTGAGGAGGGGACTAGCGCGAACGCAGGTCCCCACTACCAGAAATTGTACGTATGTATGTAGGTAAGTATGAGCTACATGCGCACGTCAATGCAAACCACTGCAATTCTTCTCACAACTCACACGAGGGAGCGTTTAAAAAAATATAACAGATTGCATCAAGATCGAAGACTTTTCATTGGATCGATTATGACAGTGGGGAACTCCCCCCATTTTTCAGAGCGCGGGGCATGCCTCTGCGGAGAATTCGACACTTATGGGAGGAAAGGTGGTGTAGTAATACAGGGGGCCTAAAACATGGCGACGTGCAAGAACTGACATCCAGGAGAAATGGAGGCGTCCAAGAAGACATTGCAATATCCATTATCGTAAGTAAGTATGTGTTATTACAAATAACCGCATTTACTTTTACAAGCGACAGTTACTTTAATTAATAAATTAATTGTTTTATTTTATGCCGACACACATGCATACTATTTTCGACTATTTTTGCTTGCCTGACATGACTATATAATTTGCGTAGACTTTCTGTCTCACCCTTGTCTTTGAAAATCCAGACAGAACATAGTTGAGTGGTGAGTACGTAATATACTTTATATGCAGCATTTTTATTTTTTCACATAATTTATTTATCTGAACAGTATACTTTGACTTTTTCCACTGCTTGTTTTTGGTTTATTCCCTTCTTACTTCAATGTACTTTGCATTACTAATCCTCCCTTTTCATGAAATTTAACAATTCTCAACACACATACAATATTTCTCTAGTCTTCTAAAGTGCCCCAAAAGCTTTTTTCTTATTTCTGATACCAATAAAACTCTCGTCCCTGAGTTCCAGCATGTTGTGGTCAAATTGAATGAGTGAGTGGGTATAAAAGCAGACGTTTGTAAAATTTGATATTGAAATTGATATTTGATATTATGATTCACGTATGTGTGGTGTTCAAACTAAAAATACAAATTGAGGACTAATAAATAAATGAAAATAATAAATACATGAAATGTCTATTGATAAATGTAACTTAATTGAACGAAGAATGAAAGTCGAATACTGAATCAGAGAAAAGCTAAGTCGAGAAAATCTGATTGAAAAATATAAGTCAATATTGATATATGAATACCTAATCTATACGAGTGAGTGGGTGAGGAAACAAACAAGCTAACCTAAGCCTAGAGTGATGCTATGAGACACGCCTAGAAACCAAACACCAAAAACAAAATGGCAGAAAAAAGTAGCATACCAGCTGCCATACAGAGGCTTGAGTTGAGTGTTTGAGCTAGTAGAGTTAACTTGAATTGAGTTATTTAACTTCTTGAATTATACTTGACTTGAATCAACATAAAATGAAAGCTTAATTGAGTAACTATGTCACAGTTGACATCCTGACTTGACCATGGTCAGGCCCAACCAAAAAATAGCATCACTTATTTCCTGAATATAATGGTCAGATGGCCTAATGTAAAAATGTCACCAAATTGTGATGATGTCATCAAAAATGGCTGACATGAAAACAAAAACAAATATGGCTATCAATGCACAAAAATCCTATGAAACTGAAAATAATTTATAAAATAAAGGAATCATATTACACTCCCCCCATGAAATGAAAATTTAGAAAAATCTTTTATTTTGTTTTGCAATATTAATAAATTTTTAGTCTTGAATTTCATCCAATAAATTAACTTCATCAGCACGACTGATGACAACAATTGTTCTAACAGAACGTTTAGTTTCTCGAAATACATCTTCATTCGAATTTCTGTAACGAACATAAAGACGTCTTACCAAACCATCACATCCACCATCCAAATCAACAACCATACCATATTGGTAATCCAAACAAAGAGCAGATTCATTCTTTAGGAATAACACATTATCGCCAACCTTCAATTGCTCGTCACTTTTAAACCACTTCTGTTGTTGAATCAATTTTGGTACGTGAGACAATAACCAATTTTCAAACCAGGACTGAAAGATCTTCTGGTTTTCATCTATTATCTTGCTTGGGCGACTGACAATTGATAATGGTTCGATTGAGCTTCTCTCGTTATTTCTTCCCATTTTGAGCCGGTTGGGGGTTATGATGTCTAGATTCTCCAAGTTTGAAACAGTGCTTCCAATAATGAGTGGCACGTTATTGATGCTGTTTGCGATGGATGCTCCAAGGGTTTCCCATTGAATTATTGAAAGACGTTGATGATACATGACTTTTTCCATAGACAGCTTGATCTCCTTGATTTTTCGCTCAACACGACCATGTTAATTATGTCCACCGACAGGACAAACTTCGAATTGAACGTGAAAATCTTTGTGAAGTTGACAGGACTGACAGGATTTTCTGATATGTTTGATGATTGAACGACATTCTATGATGTGAGCTTGTTGACTAACATATCTAATGGTTGTATCAACGCCAGAATGATTTGCGGTAGGGTGATACCAATGTATATCATTGATGATAGCGATAGCAACAGGTGAATATTTCTCCATTATTGGAACGCAGAACGAGGATGAACAAAGGTCTTTCAAGACTTGGTTGAGCCGACCAACAACGGTTACGTCTCCATGTTGAGGATTCGCTCGGTGTGATAAATTATGCCATCCTTCTCGGTTGAAACGTCCTTAAATCTCTTCTGATCGGTGAAGTGTTTCAACTCCAATGTCGCCTTTTTGAAGAAGTAAGTCTTGGCAGATTGGATTTTCTCTTCAGATAGAATGACTTGAATCGGCTTCGCGATGCATTCTTTGACACTGATTTTTGTTGACATGACGATCGTAAATTGTTGAAGTATCTTTTCCATATTGCCAAGATTCGTACAACTTTCTTGAATCTGAATCTGTTTGGGTTGATTAGGTATTGACTGAACTCGAGTCTTCTATTGACTTCTTCGGCTAATTTCGGTTTGCTGTACTGCCACATGTGAATCGGTTTGAGGTAATGATGAATGAATTTCAGCTTGAGCTTCTTTCTGTTCAACAGCTGAAATCTTGATTTCTGATGCAGATTTGATTGGCATTTCGTCCTGATGTAGCATCATCCATGGCAAACCATTGACCCATTTGGAATCAGCATGAATATCATTTGGTGTTGTACCAGGTCTTGTTCCTATATCGGCAAGCATGTCTTCACTTCTTACGTAGTACCAGGATTCCTCGTCTGTCAAACGTAGAATTTCGACAATGCGATTTTGAACCCATTGCTTCAGAACTTTGGTGTCATTTGAAAGCCAATGTAAACAGACTTGACTGTCTGTCAGTTTGATTGAAGATCGATACCACTTGTGAAATGATTTGCGTACAATCTAACCGGTGTGTGCGTTCATGAGTGCAGCAAGCAGTTGTGCACGAGGTTGAGATAATCCTTCTGGAACAATGCGTGATCGTGAGATAACCAGTTGACTTGAGAAGTTTCCACATCTTCTCTTGAAACGAGCATATATAGCAACACATACAAGGGATCTGCTTGCATCAGCAAAGTCTATTGTTGTAAGATCTAAATTGATTGCATCTTCAGGCACAACAGCTCTCTCATACTTTAAATGATTTACTTCCCCCATCATTTCAAAGTTATTTACCCATAATTGACGAAGATCATCGGGTATTGCGTCATCCCAATCAAGTTTCCGTATGACTAACTCATGAAGGTCGAATTTGAATGAAGCGGTAATAGGTGTGACTAAACCGAGAAGATCAAATATCTCACCGACTCTTGAAGCACAGTGTCTTCTCGTTAGCTTGTCAGGAATTATGTTCATTTGGGAGGTCGACTTCTTGCCCCGTTGCTTCTTGGAAAAGTTCAGCTTTGGGATGTGAAGTGATAGCTGATCGTCCTTTGGCCACCATTTCATTCCTGCCACAAAAACTGAGACGCCATCTTCGCTCATCGACTCAGGTGGGTCTTCACCAGATAGCACGACTCCTTTCAGCTTGAAACCTCCTTTATTCCCAACCAATTCCAACTCTTGTGAACGTTGAACTGCAAGATCGTTTGCTTTGTCGCCACTGACACAATCATCAACATAAGTATCCTTCAGGATGATTTCAGTTGCTTCAGGGTATTGATCGGATGACAATTTGGCGACTTCTCTCAGGGTGCATTCAGCTTGATTGCCGCTAGACCGAACACCGTATATCAATGTTTTGATCACCTTTTGTCTGGGATGTTCTTCAAAGCTCAGGTCTTCTTGGCAAAGATATCTTTGGTAGCACCAATGTTGTATATCTAGATGAATCGTATTGTACATCTTTCGAAAATCTGTAGTAAATCCAGCCTTGTGTATCCTCCAACGTAGAGCGATTTCCTGGAGCTTGTTGAGACTATTGCAACCTTTCGCAAGGATGTCGTTGAGGCTGTAACCAGTTGACGTTGAACTTGACGCATCAAATACGATTCTGCATGGAGTGCTGACCGAGTTTACTTTCCACACAGCTCTCCAGGGAATGAAATGTTGTAACTGATCGGACAGAGTCTTCTGGATTGATTCTGAAAGCTCGTCGACATAGGCTACGCAACCCAGGTCGTGCATCTTGCGCTCGGACTTAATGATGTCTTCTTTGTCATGTATATTCTCAGGTCGATTAAACTTCCGAAGTTGTTGGTAGTAGATTCTTAATGCTTGATTCTTGTTCGAAGAAAGCTTTACTGATGGATTCTTGATAAATGGCAGTTTGGCTATGATGACGTTGGTCTTCAGATCCAATTGGATGGAGTTTTAGATCAGGTTTTGTTCCACCTCTTCCTTGATACTGACATTTTCCAATTGATCGTGATTCTTACACTTCTTGCATTGACGACAGGTGATACATCTGTACGTTATTTCGGATCCAGTTGATTCAGCCGTTTCAAATCATTTTGATGGATGATTTGAGTGAACGTTGGTGTTCAAAATGGCATTTGGTTGGTAACCATTCTGAAAGCTGAGTTGCGTTTGAGATGCATAGTAACTCATCAGGTGTGATACTTCAGGTTGGTGGAATTGAACTTCATTGAATTGAGCATTGTAGAACTTTTTGTGAACTTCCCCAAATGACTTATGGGGACCGCCAATAACTCCACGATTGCCATCAGTACCATTGAATACTGATTGATAAAGTGATAATCCGTTGAGCATCTTGAATACGAGTTGAGGGTGGTATCTTAAGTATTAGATACCTATCATCATATCGACATCACCTCCGATTGCCCTTGGAAGTTTTGGTAGTTGGGATGCATCTCCATTGTAGGCTCTGCGAATTGACGTTTCGGCTTCACCAAGTTGATACAACGGGAATGTTTGTGTGAGTTTGTCAAGGCATATTCCTGACATTGATGCAAGACAACCATCAGCAAGTGGAATGTTGACAGCATAGATACCATGATTTGACGATGTTATTGCTTCTCCAATACCGCTGATGTTGAGCTGACCGTTGAATATCCTTGTAGCATGTGATCCGAGTCTGTCAACAGCGTCCTTCCTGATGACGAAATCACTGCAACCATCATCATAGAATACAGTGAATGTTTGATTATTGACAGTGATGTCTTGTAGGAGATAGATGCCAACTTCATCGTCACCAGTTTCACCACGGTCTGTGAAGAATGAGAGTTGGATGTTTCTTCAGAAGCTTGGGAGCGATTGATTTTTATTGATGAAACGAGACTTGAACTCAGCTAACAGTTGCACGTTTTCTTGAGATGTTTTATGGTCTTCGCATACCAGTACATGACGTTTGACATTGTACTGTTGATGGGATGGATGTTTGCATGCGAAATCGCGTTGACAACGTCCGTCCTTGTGCTTGGAATCTTGCTGCTTTGCTCCTGGTAGAAGACACTGGAAACACAATCCCTTTCGCTTCAGAGTGATGAATCGTTCAGCCGGAGATTTGTCTGCGAAGTCCTTGCAGGCAAAGTATTGTATGACCATTGTAACGCCTGGTCCTCTAGTTGGAACGTGATGATGTTGACAGTTTCTATCGCAGAAGTAGCAAGGTGGTGGTTGCTGAGTGTTTGACTGTTGATTGACTTCAGGTAAAGGAGTGTAATGAGCGTTATTACCTCCTTTTGGTCTAGGATTCTTCAGGTAGTTCGGATTCTTCCCAGGATGATTTGCTTTCTCCTTTTCGTCACGTGAATTGGTAAGTAGAGCTTTTTGTTGTTGAATCCTTACTTCTTTCTCGAGAAAGGTGATGAGTTTGGTCCATTTCTGCTTCTCGTCGAGTTCTTCATCGCAAATTGAGGAGAACCAGCATGTTGTTCTTCCATCTCCTAGAAGCTTGTAGATTTGTTGGTAATAAATACCATCTTTGATGGTATTTATTAGCTGGGTGATTATTAGCTGGGATTATTAGCGGATCCTTCATCTTTGATATGGTTTCAAATTTGTTGACTTGTGACAGCTTTTTCGTAAGTAGGATTTTGGAGTTCCCATATGCTTGCTTCAACCGGTCCCATATGACATCAATCTCTGAAACACCTTTCACTAACGACAGTGCCGGATCTGACAGGTAATTATTGGTGAGTAAGTCTGCAAGCAATTTCTTTGGTGTGTTTCTTAGGTGCAATTTTTCAAAGTTTGATTTGAATGAATAAATGTCAATAGCAGAGTCATAACCCGAAAACTTTTTCAAGTCGATATTGAGTTTCATTTCATTGAACGACTTGTGTTTTAGAACTTCTCGTTTTTCAATAACAGCATGCACTGATGAAGTAAACTCAGCCTTCCTTGATTTGATTTTGGAATACTGCACACCAATGTTCTCGAACAGCGTAGACAGCTTACTATTGCATAATGGAAATTTCAGCAAACGTTCATATCGGTCTGCAATAGTATGAAGAGTTTTTTCTCGTTCAGGTATTTCAGATTTCAGTTGAAGAAGATATTGATCATCGCAGCTACTTTGATCAGTCTCAAAGATGCTTTGAAGTTGAGTTGGATGAGATATTATATCTTCGGCTGTGAATAACGTTGATTTAAGTTCATTTTCAAATTTGTCTTCTTCAAGTTGAGAGGTTCTAAGATTTGATTTGGCTTTGATATCGTTCGCTGTCTTGATGAAGTCTTTTATGAGATTGAGGATATTAGTTACGTTTGACTCGATTAACGTGTGACGGTCAGAAGCAATAGTCATAAGTGTTGCAGACCTCTTACGGATATCCAGTCGGTATTTGGTTAACAGTTGAATGATTTCTTTTGTATCGTCTAATGAGGCATCATGAATCAGGTGTTCATTGATAACATCTCTTGCTTCATCAATGGCTACTCTAATTTCAGCGATTAGGGTTGAAGATGTGTCATTGATTTGAGCTGCATTGATTGGATTGGTGATTTCATTATTGATGAGTGGTGAGGTTCCTTCGTCCACTTCAAGAGACTTGTTCTGGTGTTTTTGTTGTCGATCAGTAGTATTAACAACTCGTTTACCGGTTTCACTCAGAGCTTTGTAATTGATTCTATCTCCACGACGTGTATTCATGGGTTGGCGTCTGTTTGAATGTGGTCAAATTGAATGAGTGAGTGAGTACATAAGCAGACGTTTGCAACATTTGATATTGAAATTGGTATTTGATATTATGATGGCATGTATGTGTGGTGTTCAAACTAAAAATGCAAATTGGGGACTAATAAATAAATGAAAATAATAAATACATGAAATGTCTATTGATAAATGTAACTTAATTGAACGAAGAATGAAAGTCGAAAACTGAATCAGAGAAAAGCTAAGTCGAGAAAATATAAGTAAATCTAATTAAAAAATATAAGTCAATATTGATATATGAATACCTAATCCATACGAGTGAGTGGGTCAGAAAACAATCAAGCTAGCCTAAGCCTAGAGTGATGCAAGAGAGACACGCCTAGAAACCAAACACCAAAAACAAAATGGCAGAAAAAAGTAGCTTACCAGCTGCCATACAGAGGCTTGAGTTGAATGTTTGAGCTAGTAGAGTTAACTTGAATTGAGTTGTTTAACTTCTTGTATTATACTTGACTTGAATCAACATAAAATGAAAGCTTAATTGAGTAACTATGTCAGAGTTGACATCCTGACTTGACCATGGTCAGGCCCAACTAAAAAATGGCATCACTTATTTCCCATAGAGATAGGATATAATATACACGAGAGTGCGAACCAGGCCCCGGGCGGTGACGCAGTTTGGACGCCATCTTGTTGGAGGCTCATTTGAGACTTTCACGGTCTGAACCCTTATACTTTGAACAAGAATTACGTAGATATTACGATTGCTTAACCTCAAATAAAGATTGGAACCTTCATAATATCATAGTCGGCTCAACATATTGAAGTTTTGTTGTTGGATCGAATGTATTACTATTATTTTTAGAAAGAGGGATTCCCGTTTTACCGACTGGGTAAATTAAATATCAGTCGATCAGAAATGACCTCCTGAGTATGAATCTGCAATAAAATTCACAAAATATTTACGTATTTACAAGATATTCGCAATATTTTTACTTGCGCCCACCTTTAGTTGCTGTCGATCGGTGATTTGTAAGGTGCTAGGCCCCCGATAAAGAGTGGCATAACTTTTGAATGCGGGCGTGTTGCACATATTTTATTGCAGATTCGTACTCAGGAGGTCATTGCGTATCGATTGATATCTAATTTACCTAGTTTGGGCGTCGTCCGTAAAATACAAATTCCCGTACTGCATATCGCAAAATGCCAAGGCCAATGTTTTCATATAGCACTCCACAGCAAAATATGGTCTTCTGGAAATAGTAGTAATACATTCGATCCACCAACAAAACTTCAATATGTTGAACCGACCATGATTTCAGGAACATTTGAGTATTTACTTGATCTTCAGCAATAATAATATCCACATATTTTACATTTGAATTATAAGGCTTCAGACCGTAAATTTTGTCCGCGAGCCTCCAACAAGATGGCCATCAATGCTTCAACATTTGTATCGATGCGTCAATTGGAGTGCGCACTCTAGTGTATCTTATATCCTATCTCTATGTTATTTCCTGAATATAATGGTCAGATGGCCTAATGTAAAAATGTCACCAAATTGTGATGATGTCATCAAAAATAGCTGACATGAAAACAAAAACAAATATGGCTACCAATGCACAAAAATCCTATGAAACTGGAAACAATATATAAAATAAAGGAATCATATTACACATGTTAATGAGCGCAACAATTTAGCCATCAATGTCTTGAAACTTAAAATAGAAATGGAAATGGAAGCCTAAAACACCTGGCCTGACGATGCTTGACTACGGTGATCGGACGAAAACACGTATACTCATGGTGGTATGGTCGTAGGCAAAGGAAGAGCGGCTTGACGCTGGTATCATTCGCAACAATTGACATGTTTTTCATTCTCTTCGGCCTAACAGACTAATATGACACTGAACCTTTAGCAGTATTTTTGATCCTTTTATTTTGAAAGCTTTAGGAGTCGGCGTCGGCAAATCCTAAAACGATCGCAAAGAACTAGAAAGTCCATGTTTGATTCAGTAACTTGTCTCTTTAATACGAATTGCATAACATTTTTAAAATTTTGTAGTATGGAAAAGATCCAGATTCGACAAAGTTCTTTTTTCAATCAATAATTAAGACACCTAGTAGTGAATACAACAAAACCGAAACAAAAAACACCTGTCATATAATCTTTCAATATAATTCACCAGCAACTGTTATATGTTATGTTATGCTATGCTATGTTAGGCTGTGTTATGTCATGTTATGTATGTCACTCTGCTACCTCCTGTCGTGAGGTCTCTTTGCTTGAGTTGTTTGTAATTCTATGTTGTGTCATATTTCATGGGTTCTTTCTCTAAATGTATATCTAAATGTTGATAATATAACAGCCTCTTGGAAACTAATCCAAACCTTCGAACATCGTTTCAGTTGCCCAACAACTTACCATAGTTAAAGTAAGCCAACTTTTCCTTTATCACTTTGAGGAGGGGACTAGCGCGAACGCAGGTCCCCACTACCAGAAATTTTACGGTCGAGTTACTAGCGTTTGCAGTAATCGCAGGGGTCAACCAAACCGAACTGCAATGGAATGGCCTCACCCTGGAAGAAACACCTTTTTGATCATGTTATCTTCCCCGTCAGGTAAGTATGAACTAGATGCGGACGTCAATGCAGACCACTGCAATTCTTCTCATAACTCACACGAGGGAACGTTTAGAGAAATATAACAGATTGCATCAAGATCGAAGACTTTTCATTGGATCGATTATGACAGTGGGGAACTTCCCGCATTTGTGAGAGCGCGGGGCGTGGCTCTGCGGAGAATTGGACACTTATGGGGGGAAGGGTGGTGTGGTAATACAGGGGGCCTAAAACGTCGTGACGTGCAGGAACTGACATCCTGGAGAAATGGAGGCGTACAAGAAGACATTGCAATATCCATTATCGTAAGTATGTATTACAAAAAACCGCATCTACTTTCACAAGCGACAGTTGCGGTAATTAATGAATTAATGGTTTTATTTTATGCCCACACACATGCATCGACTATTTTTGCATGCATGGCATGACTATATAATTTGCGTAGACTTTCTGTCTCACCCTTGTCTTTGAAAATCCAGACAGAACATAGTTTAGTGGTGAGTACCTGATATGTTCTATATGCAGCATTTTTAATTTTTCAGATTATTTATTTATCTGAATAGTATACTTTGACTTTTTCCACTGCTTGCTCTTGGTTTATTCCCTTCTTACTTCAATGTACTTTGCATTACTGTTCCTCCCTTTTAATGAAATTTAACAAATCTCAACACACATACAATATTTCCCTAGTCTTCTAAAGTGCCCCAAAAGCTTTTTTCTTATTTCTGATACAAGTAAAACTCTCTTGGCTGAGCTGCAGCATGTTAATGAGCACAAGAATTTAGCCATCAATGTCTTGAAACTTAAAATAAAAATAAAAATCGAAGCCTACAACACCGGGTGTTCCCAGGCGGTCACCCATCCAGGTACTGACCTGGCCCGACCATGCTTGACTACGGTGATCGGACAAGAACCGGTATACTCATGGTGGTATGGTCGTAGGCAAAGGAAGAGCGGCTTGACGCTGATATCATTCGCAACAATTGACAAATATTTCATTCTTTTCGGCATAACAGACTAATATGACACTGAACCTTTAGCAGTATTTTTGATCCTTTTATTTTGAAAGCTTTAGGAGTCAGCGTCAGCCAATCCTAAAACGATCGCAAAGAACTAGATAGTCCATGTTTGATACGACTCAGCAACTTGTTTCTTTAATTCGAATTGCATAAGATTTTTAATTTTTTGTAGTATGGACAAGATCCAGATTCGACAAAGTTCTATTTTCAATCAATAATTAAGACATCTAATAGTGAATACAACAAAACCAAAACAAAAAACACCTGTCATATAATCTTTCAATATAATCTACCAGGAACTGTTATTTGTTATGTTATGCTATGCTTTGTTAGGCTGTGTTATGTCATGTTAATGTATGTCACTCTGCTACCTCCTGTCGTGAGGTCTTTTTGTTTGAGTTGTTTGTAATTCTATGTTGCTTCATCTTTCATAGGTTAATTCTCTAAATGCATATCTAAATGTTGATAATATAACAGCCCCTTGGAAACTATTCCAAACCTTCGAACATTGTTTCAGTTGCCCAACAACTTACCATGGTTAAAGTAAGCCAACTTTTCCTTTATCACTTTGAGGAGGGGACTAGCACGAACACAGGTCCCCACTACCAGAAATTGTACATATGTATATGGGTAAGTATGAACTACATGTATGTAGGTAAGTATGAACTACATGCGCACGTCAATGCAAACCACTGCAATTCTTCTCATAACTCACAAGAGGGAGCGTTTAGAGAAATATAACAGATTGCATGAAGATCGAAGACTTTTCATTGGATAGATTATGACAGTGGGGAACTTCCGCATTTGTGAGAGTGCAGGGCGTGGCTCTGCAGAGAATATGACACTTATGGGGGGAAGGGTGGTGTGGTAATACAGGGGGCCTAAAACGTGGTGACGTGCAGGAACTGACATCCAGGAGAAATGGAGGCGTCCAAGAAGACATTGCAATATCAATTATCGTAAGTAAGTATGTATTATTACAAATAACCGCATCTACTTTAACAAGCGACAGTTACTTTAATTAATAAATTAATTGTTTTATTTTATGCCGACACACATGCATACTATTTTCGACTATTTTTGCTTGCATGACATGACTATATAATTTGCGTAGACTTTCTGTCTCACCCTTGTCGTTGAAAAACCAGACAGAACATAGTTTAGTGTTGAATACCTAATACGCTTTATATGCAGCATTTTTAAAGGATTTTTTCTTTAAAGGAGACCTGTAAAAAGTTTTGCAAGTTGAGCTTTATTAACTAAGTGTGACCCGCTGAATTCAGTGGTGGTATTCATTTCTGCAGATTTGACGTGTTTTTCTACATATCGGCACCCAAACTCTCGGGCGGCAGCCATTTTGTTTCAAGGACGAAAACGAGTTAGTTCATCTCTGACGTAACAACGTCTGAGATGAACTATCATCTCAGGTGTGGCGAATGGAATGAGTCAGTTCAGTATCAGTTATACTGTACCAAATGAATAACAACATTTTGTGAATTTACTTTTGGGAAGTTCTGTGTTGTAATATGGCAACAAACCAAAACATTATGATGGTTGGCTGTGCTGCTCATAATTCCAATTCTGTCAATGTTGATGTCTGGTTTGCCTTCCTCGCTTGAATCAGAATCACTTCTGTTGGGCCTACTTCTGTCTACTTCGTTTTCTCGTGGCAGTGGCTCGTATTGATAAGGCTCAACTATCCATTCTGAAGTATCAACACTTCCATAATCAAAATCGCCTTGGTTTCTGATTTCTGATCTTGATACCACGTCCGCGTAAGCGATGATGTCTTCTTCGTTTGTTGGTTGCACGATGACTATGTTGACGACGACGAGCCTTTTTTAGTGCAGTGTTTCATGCGTTGTGATTGATGATGCCTTTACCTTTGAGTCGCTTTCTGGTCACGGGTTTTCCGGCTATGGCCATTGCAACATGTCCTAACCAGTTTGGAAAAATCATAATTTTTTTTCTAACGACGATGACGACGACTACGAGGTAGCTGTATGGCTTTTCGCGATTTGTTGCGACGGCGGTTGGGATTGAAGCGTCGTAGAGGATCGTAGTGTTGTCATCCGCGACCACGTGTCCTGTTGCGTTTGTTGCGTATGGCTTTGGCGATGACTGCGCCCATAATCGCGTGTGTAGATGAGCTGAAGTCCATAAATAAGTAAGAGAAAATTAAAAAAAAGAAAATCCAATCTAGTAGTCGTGTTCGGGCGCGCAGAAGAGTTTTTTCAGTTTGCAAAAGCGCGGTGGGTCGTCGGTGTCGTCGTGGCTGAGGTTGCAGGCGGTTGCGATGCTGTGACAGGAGTTGGCTTTGCCTTTGCAGAAGATGTTGTAGCTCATGCAGGGCACCCAGTGGTGGGTTTTCTCGCACACGGCTTTGAGCACGTCGCACTTGACGTTGTTGGCCTGGGCGATGGTGCGGATCGATTGTTTCTGGTTGAAGGTACCGTCGCTGTTGTGCACGACGTAGGGCTCAGAGATGTGCATCATGGAGTCGGCGGGATTATTGGGCACTTGAATGTTGTCGCCGTCACCGCCGTCACCATGATTGAAGGGACGCATGTCGATGTCGACGAGGCTCTGGGAGTGCTGGTCGAGTTGGGCGACGTGTTCGCCGTTTTGCGCGGGGTAGCTGTGAAAGAGCAGCATGAAGACCTTGTCCTTGTAGGTTCCGAGCGATGCCTCAAGCCACTCGAGTTCGGGTCATCCGCTGGCGTTCTCGTGGAAGTACTTGGTGTCGTCCGTGTAGTTGTAGAGGATGATGTGTTTTCCGGTGCATTGTTTGTTCCAGTACCAGCGGACGCGCAGCACGTTGTTGTAGGTGCCGGTGCGAAGTAGCATGGGTGCTATTGTGTACGCGTCTGCCGCGTTCTTGGTCCACACTTCCATGAGGTGGACGGTATGTTCAGTGTCGTCATTGAGTGTTGGTTGTGGCGGTGGTTGTGGTGGTCTGACGGGTGGTGATGCGTTCACTCCAACACTCGTGTTGTCCACGGCGGCGGTGAGCAAGAGGAAGAGATTGCTCGTCGTCGTTGCCATGAAGACGATGTAGAAAAAGAGAAACGTGCCGTATCTTGCGAAAAACGGTGTATTAATGCGACGAAAAACGATGAACATTCAGCGTGAGCAGCAAAGCAACAGTATTGTTACTATTATTATTACTACTACTATCTATGTTTATATATATGTAAAAACAGCGTAAGAAAACAATGAAAACTGTACTGTGTGTTTTCTTTTCAGATGGTGGTTACTCGATGGCCGTGTGTGTGTTCGTCGTGGTCGGCATTGGAGGCCCGAGGTAATGTGGCTTGTGTTGTCGGTTTGAAGTTGAAAAGTTTTGGAGACAAGACGATTTTGCAGGTGATTTTGATGTCTTTCGGAGGGTGATTTTCGGTTGATGTGGCCGCGAATCCGGTTTCAGTTGGGTTTTCTGAGATGACGATCGGATCTTTTTGCATGTCCGGAAAGAATCGGTGCATTTTTCGGATGGCCATTGTTGCTTTTCGTTTGGCATTTTCGAAATCTTTGGCGAGCGGGAAGTAGTTTTGACGGTTCATAAGACGCACAAGACCGCACTTGGTGGTGCTGGAATCTATTTTTTCTGCAAGCGTGTCCAGGTCTTCGATGTTGTTGAGAGCTTTGAATGGTTCAAGGCTGGATTTTACGAGGGGGTCTTCGAGCATTGTTTGGAGTTCTTTTATTTTCTGAAGAATCATTTGGTGACTGGTGTAGAGCGGTTGCATGGTGTCGTGAGAGGTTTGCCAGTGCTCGAGTTGCGCTTGACGGAAGTAGTCGTGGTAGTGATTGAGGCAGCCCGTGCGATGTACTCGCGGAGTGTCGTTTGGATTTTGAACAGGTCGTTGTTTTGTTTGTCGATTTGTTGGTTGAGGTCGAACAGTCGAGGACGCAGGTCGGACATGGCAGCCAGGACTTTGTGAAAGTTGATTATGACGTTGTTGGTGAGGTCTTTGTTGGTTATGTGCTTGTCGAAGGGGGATGAGAATTTGTCTTGCACTCGTTTGAGTTGGCGTTCGCAGGCGAGGGTTTCGGCGTTGACGCGATGGGTGTTCAGTAGGAAGCAGCCGATGGATTGCAGCTTGTGTTCGTGTTCCGAGCGCATGCTGCAGAGGTTGTCAGCGTGTTCTCGTTCAAGACACATGATTTCATTGCGCATGCGTATGATTAGTATCCCCTGCTCGATGAAGTGTTGATCGTCGTTGTTGTCATCATCATCATCGTCATCATCATTGTTATGATGATCATTATCATCATCATTATTGGAAGGTTGTGTTTGGTCTTTTTTGTTTTTGTTTTCTTCTTCTTTTTCTTCTTCTTTTTCCTCTGAATTAGTGGTTTCGCTTTCGACAATCACGTCGCTGTTAGTGTCATCATTGCGACCATCATCATCGTTATCATCATCATCATCATCATCATCATCATCATCATCATCATCATCATCATCATCATTGCTGTTGTTGTCGTCGTTTTTTTGGATGATGGTAGTGGTGACGACGTCGTTTGTTTCGCCATTGCCGCTACTTTCTGTGGAGGCATTTCGGAAATGTTGTTCTACTAGTTGTGTGTTCTGTGCGGACAGGCAGGTGTCGAGACTTTGTCGGAGCTGTTCGCGACGCATGTAGGAGAATACGAGCATGTGTTCGGCGAACAATTTGAACACGTCGGCCGGCTGTCGACCGTACGAGTCGAAGAAGTAGGCGTTGTGGTCGTGATCGAAGTAGAGCGCCTGCCAGTGACGGCCGCCGTTCTTGTGCGTGCCCGTGTTCATGATGTAGGCCACGGGAAAGTGTTGGATGCCGCGTTCGAGGAGCGAGGTGACGAGAAAGTCGCGAAAGCTTTCCAGGCTGGCGAGTATGTGGCCGACGTCGTCTTCTGTGATGACGCCGGCGTAGATGTAGGCGAGGTGGTGTCGGTCTTTGGCGATGCAGTGGGCGATTTGTTGGTTGTTCATTTTGCCGGTCGGTTGGTGTTGTTGTGGGATGCTTTTGTGTTGTTTGGAAAGGGAAATAATGGAAACGTGAATGCGCAGGAGTTAGGAGTAGTAGTCTTTTGAGATTTGTCCGTTGGGCGATATGGCGAATTGACGTTTGTCGTACTTGTGCACTTGAATGTCCTGGTTGTCGGGCAGGGCTCCGTTCTGCGGCACTTTCAGGTAGAGCATGAGACCGGCACTGCGCTGGTCTTCGCTGAGCACGTTGTTCGCTTTCAAGCACGAGAAGGTGAGCGTGTCGTAGTACTGCGAGTAGCCGGAGTTGGGCACGAGATAGTCGTCGCGTGTGATGAGCGGGTTTTTCAGGTCGGGATTGAGTGTTTCGCGCACGCTGTCGTACGCCTCGGTTTCGGTTTTGCGTCACACCCTTCGGATGGACGAGGAGTTGACGAGGAATTGCCACTCGGTGAAGACGGGTAGGCTGGCTGACAGGTACAGGTTGAGCGTGATGGCACTGAGGCGGGCGCGACGGTTGCGCAATTGGAAGGAGATTTTGTCGGGCAGTTTTTCCCGTGAGATGTTCAATTTTAATTCGGAGATGCCCACGGTGAGGCTGATGATGTCTATGTTTTGCTGGGTGAAGGGGAATTCGTCGGGCGATTCCTTGGTGAACGTGGCGATGTACTCGGCGGCTCGTTCGGGCACGAGCGACATGGCCGCGTATTCGATTTTTCTTTCCTCGATTGTGATGTGACAGGCCTGTGCGACGGTGAGCAGGTCGGCCGGCTGGTCGGGGCCAGCACCGTTCGCAGAGGACATGAGGTAGTAGGATGGTTCGTGACGTTCCATGATGATTTCCAATTTGTTGCTGCCGTTGAAGGGCACTTCGGACTTGTTCAGTGGCGTGTTGAGTTTGAATTCGAGTTCGCACGTTCGACCTTGGTAGTAGAGCGAGCAGAGACGAGCACGAGCCGGATTGTTTGCGCAAGTGGGTGGATCGGCCTCGGCAGCACCCCAGCACTTTGTCAGGTGCATGTAGCCAGGTGTCTCCTTGAAGAAGCCCTTTTTCGTGAGAGCACCGTTTTGGTAGACGTCCGTGGGGGTGCCGTTGAGCGTGTCTTCGTAGTCAATTTCGTTGTAGTAGGCTGTGGCTTCGTCGTTCTGGTTGTTAAATCGCATGTAGATGTGTTTGAAGAGGCTGGCGGCCATGTTCTTGATCGGGCTGATGTTCTTCTGGTAGCCGACGGCGGGGACGGTGTTGGTCCAGTACGCGTTGTTGTGACACATTCGAGTTTTCATTTTCACGATCATGGAGCGGGTGTCGTAGAAGCGACCGGGCTCTTGCGGGAAGGTGAAGCGAACGAATTTGTTGCCGATCAGCGGTTGATTCGAGGCCGGGTAGAGTACTTCGATGCTGGCATTTTCGAGAAAGTGGTAGACGTCGGTGGAGCTTTGAAAGTTCCACATTTCCGAGCCGGGTTCGCCATTGCCGAGACGTCGTTTGCCGGCGCCTCAAAAGGCCGGCAGCTGGGTGTTGGCGAAGCGACTCTGGAACTTGTCGAGCACGTCGACGCGATCCTGCGGATTCAGCACGGCCGGCGTCATGCCGGTGCCGCGGAGCGGACCGTACAGCAACGACGAGGGGTTCTTGTCGATGTCGACGTACTTTCGTTTTCGCGTCGACGGCGATGGCGGCGGTGGCGGTGTTGACGATGTGAAGTTGACGCAAAGCAAGAACAGGAGACTGTCGACATTGTCGTTGTTGGCTTGTCGTCGTTGTCTTGTCTTTTTTTTCTCGTCGTTCTAACAGGCATGTTGTCATTGTTGTTCAATCGAGACCGGTGTTCAAGTAGACGCCGGTGGGCACGCGCATGCCGGATTTTCTTGTGTAGAAACCGAGTCGATTTTGTCGGTGACGACAGCGTCGAAGACGGTGGTGATGTCATCGTCGTCGAGTTGTTGTCTTGAGAGGAGGAGGAGAGGAGTGTTTTATGCGTTTCGGAAGGTGGTTTTTTTTGCCAAGTGGCGAGTGTAATTTGGTGACGGCTTTTTTTCTAGATTTTTGATGATGTTTTTTGTTGCATGTCGTACGGTTCGGTGGGTGCGACGAACAAGTTTTTTTATTGGTTTTCGCGCGAGGTGTTTTCCGGAGCGAGCGAGACGTTTCAGGCTTTTTTTGCCTTGACGTTTGGCGATGCCGAGAGCTGTTTTGCCGGATTTTTTCGTGGCGGACGAGAGTAGTTTTCCCAAGGTTTTTCCGATGCTTCCTCGACCGTGAAGCCACCGGTGGCGTAGTCGTTGTCTGTGCGGAGGAGTCCAGATTCCGGGACTAGTGAGTCCGAAATTGTCAGGGGAAACTATGCTGTTGTAACCACCGCCTCGGAGCATGTGACGTGGTTTTTTCGGTGCAGACCAGACGGTGGGCGATGTCTTTTGACCGCCGATGAAGAACTCATCGGACATAGTTGGCGTGCGTGTGTGTGATGTGTGTGTGCGCGCAACGTGGCGGACAGAGTTAAGGAAAAGAGGAATGTGAAATTTGACGTAGGTGTTCGTGTCAAGTCGAGGTCAGTTGGTCGCTGATGTGGTACGTGGCTTCGACGCTGTCCGTGTAGAGGAAGATTTTGTCGGCGTTGAGAAAGTTGATGGGGTTTGGGGCGAGCTTGACCATGCTCGCGTCCCCGGACGAACTGGACAGGTAGGTCTCGTAGTCGACGGTGCCGAGCGGTGTGGCGTAGTGTCGTAGAAGCGGCAGTGTCCAGAGGTAGCGAGTCACGGTCGAGGCGTCCTGTTCGCCGCGCGTAAAAATGGCCGGTGCGATTATGTTGCCGGTGGTGCCGGTTGTGAGTCGACGAGCCGTGCACGGGGTGGCGACGATCGAGCCGTGCTGCACGCGATCGTAGACGATGTGCAGTCCAGCGTGCTCGAGGTTTTTCGTCGAGTAGTCGGCGTTGTACGAGTAGAGTTTGGGACCTGTTTCGAAACTGAACGTGTTGAGCAGAATGCTGCCCATGGCCACGTAGAGCAGGGTGTGCGGACAGTGCATTTCCATGAAGTAGTGTCGGTCGGGATTGGTTCGAGTCTGGTAGTTTTTGCACTCGAACTGGGGCAGACTGGCGCCGAGGGTTTTGTAGAGCTCGGTCTTGCCGAACAGGCTGGTGAGTTGGGTGAGCGGAGCGAATCCGATGCACTGGTTGTTTTTGACATAGTTTTCCGCGAGTTGTCCGGTGCTGGTGGAGAGCAGCAGTGTACTGATGAAGTCGCGGAAGGGGAGCAGGGCGAATTTGTTGTTGTGAGCGGTGAACTGGGCGGGGTAGGTGGCGAGCATTTGATCGAGCGCGTTCGTGCGAATGACGGGACAGCGTTACGA
This sequence comes from Sanderia malayensis, assembly GCA_013076295.1. Classification (NCBI taxonomy): domain Eukaryota; kingdom Metazoa; phylum Cnidaria; class Scyphozoa; order Semaeostomeae; family Pelagiidae; genus Sanderia; species Sanderia malayensis. Next base: position 65,546 of record RQOL01000833.1, read on the forward strand.
GCCGACGTCGCCGCTGGTGTCGGCTGCGGTCAAACTGCGAGCGTAGGTTTTGTCCTGGTCGAAGACGTCGAGACGGAAAAAGTTCACGTCCAGATCGGTCCACATGTCGAGGTTTTTCTGATAGTTGTCAGCGATGTACGTGGACGACTGGGCAACGTCGTCTTCGAGTCCGTAGACGGTTTTGAAGACTTCAGTCATGTCACCGGTAGCGTTGGTCAGTCGGTAGCCGATGGGAAACAGCGAAATGGCACCGCACAGCATGATTTCCATGTCGTAGAGGTGGTAGGTGTTGAGTCGACGCGCTTCGACGGGATGCGGCACAATCACAGTGTGTTGCATAAGGATGTAGTCGACTTGGAGGACGCCGATTTCCCAGTCTTCGTCGGGAGGCATTAGCAGATCGTCGCGTCGGATTTGGACGTTGTCGCCGCTGAGAAAACGAAAGTTGTGCGTTTGTTGCAGGACGTCGTCAAATTTCGTCGTGTCCAGGTGACCGCGCAGGTAGAAGAAGTCGTTTGTGAAAAAGTCTGTCATGTCGTGCGGTAGACGTGACTTCGGAGCAGGTAGGCGTGACTGCAGACGACGAGTGTGCAGTTGATGGCGACGGCGTTTTCGTTTATCAGGTGGTAGGCAAATGCATTCGCGTTGGAATCGAAGGTTTTCAGGTAGCAGTTGAGTTTGACGTTTTTGCTTTGGAACGGAGCGAGCAGACGATTGTTGACGATCCACATGAACGGCAGGTTGCGATCGGAGCTCTTGAATGCACAGTGGATGGGTTGGGCGTCCTTGTACGCTGCGGTGGCGAGTAGAGGAACGTGCAGTTCGGCGAGCAGCGTGTCGTTCGTGTCGACGCCTGTGCCGGCTCGACTCTGAGGACCGAGGTTTTGAAAAGAGTCCGGTGAGCACATGGCGTTGGCCAGCGTCAGGCAGACGGTGAGGTAGCGGTGTGTTTTGGTGGTCGCGTGCACGAGGCGACATTTGTGGACGCCGAAATATTGCCTGATGACGACGGGCAACGTGTTGTAGACGATCGGTTTGTGGGCGTCGACGGCGTACTCGTCGTCGCCGACGCCGTCGTAGTCGAGCGGGTTGCTTTTGCAGTAGGTGTTTTTGCCGGCGTGTTCTACAAAGAATTTGTGCAGCAACAAAACATTTCTGTTGTCGTCGTCGGTGTCGACGACGGTGTTCATGATGGACTGACTGACTGACTGACTGACTGACTGATTGATTGACTGATTTGTGTATTAGTATTATCATGTATATGGCGATAATGCTCAACTGACGCGGAAAAAAAGAGTCATAGTGGTGGGATAGTTATTGGTGTTGATGACGATGCTGGGACTGCGCTGGTTGTAGTAGTTGAGCGCTTGACGGGAGAGTTTCGTCAACAGGTGCAAGAGGGTGTTGCTGCGCGAGGTGATGCGGTAGACGTAAGCGGAGTCGGGTAGAAGGACGAGCCGGTTGAAGATGGGCGTGTCGAATTCGATCCAGGTTTTCGTGAACGACAACGTGAGTTTTTGCGTACCAGTAGGAAGGCGTACGATTTCGAGCGTGGGTTCCCACGCGCCGCTGTAGATGTTGGGACGGATCTTGTTCGAGGTGATTTTCACGAGCTGTTGCACCAGCGAAGTGCCACGCGGAAAGTATTTGCTGTTGATCTATGCGAATTGCGGTGGCGGCAGTGTGACCACACACGCGAGGGGTAGGTTTCGATACAGTCGCGGATCATCGTAGAGTTTTTGACTGTCGTCAAAGTAGGCAGTTTGCGTGACAGATTCGTTGGGATACATGACCGGTCCAAAGCGAGTCGTGATGGCAATGTCCACGTAGTCGGTGTCGGTGTCGCCGTTCGTCGTGGTGGTGGTGAGGTCGGCGACTCCCACGACTTGATGTTGAGCAGGTCGGCGAGCAGGCGAGACAGGCGCACGTGTGTAGCCGCCCTCGCTCAAGCCGAACGAACTGTTGCGAGCAAATCGATCGGTGCTGCTGTCGGTGACGTTGCTGCGACATGCAACGATGTCGAAACAGTCATACACGACGGTGCTGTTGGTGTTTTTCTTTATGTTGAACATCGAGGAGGTTTTGACGGGTGCCTTGCCGTCCGTGTACGTGTCATAGTACTCTTTGTAGGGTCGAAGGTAGTCCGTGTAGCACAGCGTGAGAAAGGATTTGAGGTCGGTCAGGTAGGTCAGTTGGTGTTGGTGCACGAGTCGTTCGACGACGGACGGATACGGTTGTACTCGAGGTTCGACATTGAGGACGTGCACGTAGTTCGGATGGTGGAGCCATTTTTTCGCGGTCAGATCCTTGTAGATGTTCTGGAAGGCGCTGCCCTTGGTTGAGGTGAGTTTTTCGGGCAAGTAGAAACGTTTCAACCAGATGTTCGAGGTGATGTCCAGGGTGACGTGGTGCGGCAGCGACACTGGCCCAGGAGAAACGAGGGTCGAATTTTACGTCGCCGTACGGTCGATTGAGAAGTGTTATTTTTCGAAGCGTGAATTTTAATGTACGGTTGAAGTTGTTTAATAATGTAGTGAATGATGTGGAGTTTTAGGTAGTTGTCTTTGAGAGCGTCGTACTCCTGTTGGGCGATCTTGACGCTCGGGGCATCTTTGGGTATTTCGACGGCTGCGGCTGTTTTTGACGTTCTCTGCTCGTGATCGTCGTCGTTGTCGATGTCGGTATTGTCAGTGTTGTCAGTGTCAAAGGGTAAATCTACGAAGTTGAGTTCGTCGTTGAGATGCTTGAAACGGGTGAGTTTCATGTCGGCACTTTCAGCGAGTTTCTTCTGCAACATGGACAGCATTTTGAGATCGTCGACGTCATCATCATCATCATCATCATCATCATCATCATGTTCATCACCATCAGCATCATTGCGGTTGTCGTTGTTGTCGTCGTCGTGACGTTGTGCGGATTTGATGCGGTTGAACTTGTTGAATTCGCGATGTAGACGCGATTCGAGATCGTGAAGTTTTTGGGTGAAGCGATCGTGTTTCTTGTTGCGTTGAAAACGATAGTAGAGTTGAAGCAGTAGTTGTTGTTCTTTCGAATTGTTTTTTGTGGTTCTTTTCGAAGTGCGGTTGTCATCACTGCTGTTCGTGTCGCTGCTACTGCTGCTGCTGCTGTTGTTACTACTGCTACTGTTGTTGTTGGCATTTTTTTTTTTAATTTTTTTGTTTGAGCGTTTATTTTTTTGTTGATATTTTTTTTTCTTTGGTTTTCAGCGACGCGACGATTGTGTTTTTGTCATCGATTGGATATTGTTGCGTTCGCATCAAGGAGATCCGCATCGTCGACGTCATCGTCGTCGTTGTCGTCTCGCAGGTAATCGTGGTGGCGATTGTTTCGACCACCGCCACCGGCAGATGGGACGGCGATGTTGGCAGCCACGTTACCGTCAAAGTCCATTTGATCGTCGTCGTCATCGTCGTTCTGATGAAAGTCCATCATGGTGGTGGTGGTGTCGATTGGTACACCGCCGTTGATGGTGAACATCGGCTGTTGTTGTTTTTTGTTTGATGAACGGAAGATTTTATCAGGCGATTTATTTTTTTTTCTTTTTCGTTCGATTGTGCAAATGAACGCGAGCAGTTCCTTTTTGTTGGTTGGTTTTGTGGGTTTTCGGAGTGGTCGCCACCTGTTCTTCTCGACGCTGTTGATGTGTTTTCATTTCCGGCGAAGGTGATCCGATGGGGGGCAGTGGTTTGAGTCTGGACAGAAGTGGGCGACTCGATGACGGCGGTGTTAACGGGCCTCGAATTGGCGGTAGAATCGTGGTGCTGGTGCGTGGTGATGAGAAAGGACGATGAGGAAGCAACGATGATGATGCGGACGGGCGAGTAGGCGGCGGTTTGAGAGGACGCCAGGACGATTTGCGCTTGGGCTGCTGCTGCTGCGGAGTTCGAGCTGGTGGTGGTGGTGGTGGTGGTGGTGGTGGTCGGGATGGTCGGGGTGTGCGTTCGTTGCGTACGCCTTCGTCGATGGGTTTGCGGGCGTTTTCGCGCAGAAATTTGTTGCCGATGTGATGTAGTTGGAAACAGTGACGGTGCAGAGCCAAGAGCAGTTCGTGCATTCCCTCGGGCGGTCTGGCGATGCTGCGATCGTGGGTGAAGAAGTGTAAGAGTTGGGAGCTCGCGTTCGGACTTTGGGAAACGACTTTCCCCAGGACGTGCAGCGTGCCGCGATTGCTGTCGTGACGCAGGATGTTCGGATGTTTGCCGAGAAACGTTCGCAACATTTCCGTGTGAAAGGGACTGTCCTGCAGACTTTGCGGCGTCTGTTGCAGCAGGTTGTTCGGATTGTTTATCAGATTGTCGTACTTGTTGTTTTCCGCTCGTCGCAGCACGTTGAGGTGTTGATTTTCGCGACTTTTCAGATCTTTGTACATGCTCATGCCGTTGTGGGTGGAGAGAAGTTGTTTGTTGCAAGACAGGTGTTGCAGTTTCTTGTGAACCTGTTCGAGCAGGGGCGACGTCAAGTTCTGTTGTATGTGCGCATCGACGTCACTGTTCATCACGTGCGCATGAAGGTACTTGTGCGCTTAGATCATGTGGTGTCTGTAGACGTTGGGATTGTTGGCGTTCTTGCGAGCCGCGCTGATTTTCTTGTTGATGTAGTGTTGTTGTAGGGAGGGTAGATTTTTTTGAAACGTGTGAATGGCGGTCGTGTAGAAACCGCGCGGTACCAGTACCATTTGTCCGTACGTGCCGGCATGGTGCGGCGTGAGATTGCTCTGACTGGCCAGCAGGTTGAACTGTTGCCGTGTTGTCGCTTGGGTCGGAGTGTTGAAGTGTTGTTGTTGATCGTATTCATCGTTGTTTCGTTTGCGTTTCTTTTTCGGTGTGGCGCTGATCATCATCGCGGTGTGACAATGCTTAACTGCTACTACTACTACTACTACTGTTCACAAAAAAATAATAACAAATTGTTTTTTTATCAACGCTGAAATGAGTTGGGGTACGGCACGTAGGTGTATCCGTTTTTCAAACGAATCACCGGTGCTTGCATCCGTAGTCGAGTGAAGTTTGCCAATTGACTGCGCAATTGACCTGGATGAAATATCCAGTAGTTAGACGGTCCGGTTGGATAGACTTGTTGTTGTTGGTTTTCCCCGTAGAAGCCGATCGGTTTGTAGCGTAGCGGTTTGCGACGGTGACGGTGTACCATGTTGTTGTTGTTGTTGTTGTTGTTGTTGTGTTATCAATATAATGCAAAGGTTTTCTTACAAATGTGAAATGCGTGTGGTTATTTGGGTTGAAATGCGAGAGGGGAATCGTCCGAACTGTTAAGCAAAAATGTTTTGCCGATGGTACGTAGAATCGTAGTAGATCGGTTTTCGGAGACAAGCCACGGGAAAGGGTTGGTTTTTGCAATTTGTTTCGCGTTACGATAGTTTTGGTAGACGTTGCTCTTTGTCGTCACGCCGGGCAGGTTGGCATGAAATCCGATGGCCGGAGACCAGTTCTTGTGTTGGTGGTGTCGTATGTGGTGCTGTTGTTGATGCTGCTGTAGAGTTGTTGCATAAATGCTCGCCTTCAGGTACGGCGGTAGTTGTGCAGTGTCGCGAATCTGATTGCTTTCCAAGACCCGTTGGTAGTCGGAGCGTTGTTTGTGATGTCGTCGCGATTGTCGTCGTCGTTGTCGTGGACGACGACGATGCTTCAATTTGAACAGTAGGACACGACCGTGACCGTAGAGGATTTCGTTGAGATTGTGCGGCTTCGGGGTGTACGGATCGAATTTTTGACGTGCCGAGCTCGACCCGAAAGTCGTCATTGTCTTTATGTGGTTGTATTTGAAACGATCGTGATGATTTGCAGGAGAGCCGAACGACATGATGCAACTGATTGGAAACGACACAAGAATTTTTTTGATTTCGACAAAAAAAATAAAATGCATTCAAATATATACGTATGTTTATAAAAAAATAATGTAGAATAAAAAAGATAAACTGTCACGATTGTCCAAATATTAGCTGATGATGTCGATGTCGACGTTTGGGAACACATAATATGCGTTGGGTTTCCAGCTCTTTCAGCAACGTGTACTCGACGTACGTGTACGGAGAAGCACTGATGCTCGGATGCGTTTCGACGCAAACAGAGTCGAGGATGAGTTCTTCGTCGACTGTCATGGGTTTTGCTTGTGGTTGTGGTGGTGCATCTTTGCTGCACTGCAAGTAGTGAGCTCTCAAAAATGGATATCTTTCTGTCATTGTCATTGTTGTTGTTGTTGTTGTTGTTGTTGTTGTTGTTGATGTTGATGTTGATGTTGATGTTGATGTTGATGTTGTTGTTGTTGTTGTTGTTCGCGTGTGAGGCAGCAAGATGAACGGAGGTGGTACAACATCCGAAGGTAGCAGCAGTGTTGGTCTAAGAAGCGTCGGTTCCCGTATTGTCGGGGGTGATGGTGCTCTTACACGTATCGTATGCGACAAGCCGGTCGTGTGAATGTTCGAACCGAAACGGAATCGAATCATCTTCGAGTCATATATCGGAATTGAAATGGGAATTGTTTCGGTTGTTGTTGATCATCATCATTATCATCATCAGCATCGGAGTTGAAAGTCGATAGGCTCTCTTCGTGGGCATACAGAGAAAACAGTTCGTTGATGTTATTTTCCTCTTCGTAACTATAACTGCTGTTCAACGGCGAAGACATTTGATCGTTTGTGAGTTGTTGTCGACAATACACCGTCTTTTATATATATGCGCACACGCCGCGTGTTCACGGATGAGAAACAAAGAAAAGAAAAGAAAATAAAAAGACAAAATATGTATATTCTTCAGCTTTGTATTGAAAAATATCAGCATATAATAGAAAATAAATGGCTATAGGAAAATATTGTCAATCAGCGATGTTAATGTTTATTATTGCCGGGGGCGCAAACTTGGTCTTGAAATTTTCAGCAAGGGTCGCAGGGAAGATGATTGTCGCAACGGTGATGGGTTTGTTCTTGCTGCTGCTGTTGTTCGCATTCGAGCTGTTGTCAACAGCAGTGCTGCTGTTGCTGATGACGATGTAGGAGGAGGAGGAGGAACGGTTGTTATTGCTGTTACCACTGCTGCTGTTGTTGGGGTGATGTTGTTTGTTCGTTTTGCAATCAATCGTTTGCGTTTGCGATGGGTACGCATATAGTCTGTTCGATCTTTGTACTTTTCGGTTCAAAAAAACAAATACCTGATGCACGTTATGCATAACGAATCGTGCGGGGAACCATTTGCAGGTGCAAACGGTTGATTGCAAAACGAATATACGACCTGTAATGGGGTTATTTCCACAAATCTCGCCAATGTCTTGCGTCCTTGGTGTATTGCAAGTCGCTCTCTGGAAACATCGGACGAAAATGAACCGACCAAATGCAATACTAATAACCAATCGGCAGTGGCACGAGCAGGGACGAATTCGAAATGTGACAGGCATTCGTAGACGGTGGTGAATGGCGGTATTAGAAAGTCTACGGCTTTCAGGAGACGAATGAACATTCTGTTCATTTGTTCTACGGATTTGAAAAACTGCTGTACGTTTTCCGTTTTCTCCACGTTTTTTGTGACGGCAAGAATGTGTGCAGCATCCATCTCCTGCGACTCACGTAAACTTGTGTCACTAAACACTTGTGCAGGCGGCGTGTCGTTGAAGTGTCGCGTGCTGTAGCGTTCGTTGTCGTCTTCAATACGATCCGGGCTGATTGGTGGTGGTGGTGATGGTAGTAGTGTTGATGATGTTGTTGTTGTTGCTGCAGCGACTAGAGCAATGGGGGAGGCGGCGTTAATAGCAGCAGCAATGTTTTCTTCTTCTTCTTCGCTGTCATCGATAAGAATCGATTCACTGTTTGCATCATCATCATCATCATCATCATCATCCTTGAAGAAATGTTTTTCTAGTGCCGACAGGTGTTTATTGCAGTCGTTCTGGTTGATTGGTTGGGTTTTCCATAATTCGATGCTGTTGTCCCATTGTAAATGTAACAGTTTATTCTGTGTAGCACTTTGTTGCCGATATGGGAGCAGACGGGGACGGTGGGAATGCGAATGTGGGATTTTCGGCTACCCGAAAATCTGCCCAGTAGTACGAACCAGGCTCCAGATTGTTCGGCAATAGGTATCGGCAATTTGGTGGAAATTCATTTGCCGGATTGAATTTCGGATGGAGAACCGAATATTCACGTTCAGGTAAACGAAAAACTTCTCGAGCCAACTGTTTGAAGTCGTAACTCGAATTCATCTGAAAAATGTGTTAAAATAAAAACTACTATTGCATGTAATGGAAAAAAGAAAAAACGACAAATTTTTTTTTACGTACCAGTTCTACAGCCGAAAATTTTTCGTTGTATTCGTAAATTTGAGAAGGCATGATGATTTCATTGCTAGCAGCAGCATTTGCCATATTTCTTCTGTGTGCTTGTGTGGGCGTGTGTGAACGAGTCAGAAGCAAATCAGTCAGAAGCAAATCTCAAGTGATTTGCTTCTTACCTCGACGCGTGAATTTATAGAAAAAACATATAAAATACCCCCGTATTTTGTACAATGATATTTAATATTTGTTTTTGAAAATGAAAAACAATAGCAATAAACACATAACAAAACGAAAAACTCTATGACAACTGCGAACAATTCGTATAGAACAATAGCGATAAATTTTTCTTCGGAAATTCAATAGTGAAAAAAGAACAATGGCACAGCAACTCCGAAAAACTGCTTTACAATATTAGAGAATTGATTCCGACTTGATTGACGATGTTGTAAATATTTCGTATGGTATTTGAAAAGGATTGTTCGGTTTTTCGCGTCGAACAAAATCGTTCCAAAATGTCAAAGAGATTCTGTCTATTTCTTACTCGATTGTGCTCTTTTTGCAATTGTGCACGCATCAACGGTGTCCTTGTTGTTGATGATGATGATGATGATGATGATGATGATGACGACAATGGTGATAAATGACGTCGTCATTGTTTTTTTTCTTGTCGCGTTTTCGTGACGATGATGATGATGATGATGATGATGATGACGATGGTGGTGAGGACGGTGGAGATTGTGGGGCTGCTGTAGGTCGAGATGATGGTGATGGTGTAGCAGCAGCAGCAGCAGGAACAAGCAATGGTGATGACGATGTTGGTGGTGGTGTAGCAGTAGCAGCAGGAACAAGCAATGGTGGTGACGATGGTAGAGGTGTAGATGTTCGGAGGGGAGGCGACGATGGTTTCGGTCGAAAATGATCGTCGTTGCTGTTGACGGAGGAAGAAGGCGAAAATACTGGCGGCGGTGTTGCAAGACGTTGTGCTGCGATGTGACACGGTCGCGTCTGATTTTGTAAGGCTTCTACGGTGCCACGCGTGGCCACCTCCAGGGCGATGGGCACCTCTTCCATGTTGCGTCGTTCCGGTGACGTCTGAGTTGCGATTGTTGCTGCTGCCGGTGTCGCCGCCGCTGTTATCGTCGACCACCAGGGCGGAGGCAGATCGGGGGATGGGGACAGAGGCAGACTTTGGTGAAAGCAGTACGCCTGGACTGTGTATGCCGGGATCACTGTTGTCGCTGCTGCTGAAGGAAACAAGGTGGTGTGAAAAATTCGAAGGATCGTTGCTCACGTCGCTCAAATTCACTTCGGGAAAATATTTCGGCGGGGGTTGATTGATGTTGCGTTGCGGACGTGGACTGCATGGCAACACGATGCTGCTGTTGCTGCTGCTGCTTGGACGATAGTCGGGCGAATCGGCGGCGGCGACTACTCTTTCTGCTGCCGCTGCTGCTCTTCGTCAATGTCGTCTGTTAAGAAATGGTTGTGCAGGCATGGGCACCGGTCCAAGGACGCGAGCGATGTACGGCGGAATGCGTCCGTTAAAGTGTTCCCTGAAATAATTGATCACCGTACGATGGCGAGTGCGTCGACTGTCACGCAACAGCCTTGTCAGCATGGTCACCGGCAAGTACGGTGCCAGGTGACGGTTGATGTTGTCTGCATTGAGATCGACACCGTTTTCGCCCAGTTCGTCGATGATCGATCGTCTGCGACTCTGCTCTTCCAGTTCGCGAATCACCCGTTCGGACGGTGCGGCAAATCGTTGTGCCGGTCGACCTTCTCCCTTCAGTGACGTCTTGCATCGACGACGACGACGATGATGTTTCTCGTGTCGTTTGAGGAAGTGTGCAAAGAGACGACTTTTTTTCGTCGGCAACAAAATCATTTTTTACTTCTTAACAACAACAACAATAGTCTATGTACACGATGATAAGTAGAAATATTTACGAAAAAATCGCAACAGGTGCAGTCGCAAATTCACATTCAGATGCGATGTCGTTGTCGCCGCCAATGTCGCCGCCGTCGTCGCCCGCGACCACGCATCGCTCCACGGCGCGCCCGACATGCTTTAAAGATGTGCACGAGATTTCGTTTTTGTTGCGGCGTCAACAGTTTTCCCATCGGCGGTATCACTGATTTTACAAACGCACGTCGTCCCTTGCTGATCAGTCCGAAAAGCTTATTGAACACCATCGTGTCGTCGTCAATGACAATGTCATTGTACCAAGCGTGCCCTGTGCAGAAATCGACGTCCTCTGTGATGTTGTCGTCGTTGGTGACGTCCCATGCCGCCGAGTCGTCGCGGTCGTCGGCGTCCCGGCGCGTGATACGGTCGTCCGCCGGCACCGATGAGTTTCGTAATTCCGCCGCTGGCCAAACCGCCGAGCACGCCTTTTAGCAACGGTTTGAAAATCAACGGTCCGAGAGTCGAAGCTGCAAGTCCAGCAATGGCCGGTAAAGGCATCTTTTGTCTTGCATTGTAGGAAGAAAAAACGACAAGCACGTGTGTGCGTTAATACTTCTTTTCGATATTATATATAGAAATTAAGCGACAAATATAAACTACAACTAAATTGAATTTATTTTAACACTTAATCACTGTTGCAGCATTGTGCAGGGGAAATTGGTACAGGACGTCGTCCATGTTTCGCAATACGAGATTGCCGACGATTCGCGTCTTGGATCGTTCGTTTGGACGGCATTTCAGCGTCACAAACGGAAACGTGTGCAGAGGGGCGTTTTCTAAAAACTCCAAAATTTTCCTCGACACCTGTGCGGCCTGCTTCGGCATCGGATACATGTGTCCGAGCATGCGGCAAACGCTGTCACGACAGCTCGGATTGTCGAAGAGAACTTTGTAATCCGTATTCTTCGATATCGTGGACGTGTGCTTGGGTTTGGGGAATATGTCCTGCCACAGAAAGAACGTTCACAGGTTTTTGTGATGACTTTCGCGAGTGAAAAACTTCGACATGTCGTGACTCTTTGTCATCTCGTCCATCAGATCGTCGAGCACAACTATGGCGTCGCACATTTTGTTTTTCAAAGTTTCCGCCTCTTGCGATTCGAGACCGTGAACGGAACGCAAGACGACGTGCTCGTCGGCATCGTGCAGTTCGTCCCGAAAGGCGTCGAAAATCCCCTTTACTTGATTCATTTGATCTTCGTTTTCGATGCCGTAGAACCAATAGATCTTCTTGGTGTAGGCCCAATCGGTGTCGTCCGTGATGAAACGCCATGTCCAACAACAGTTCGGTCTTACCACACTTGGTTTTACCCGCAAGCATTACGGTGCAGGGTATTTTAAATCTAAAATCGTACTCCTCTTGCGGTCCGCCGTAGTAGATGGAGTCGCGAACGGAATTGATCAAGTGTTGCGTGTTCGTGTCGGCCGGCATGTGTTTGATCTGCTCCGACAGAATTTCGTCGGCAATCGACGCGTAATAGCTGTCGATGTCGTCGGCCTACTCCTGCAAATAACGTTCGTCGTCTTGACTAAGAGCTGGCAGTGGTGGTGGTGGTGGTGGTGGTGGTGTCAGTTGTCGTTGTCGTCACCGCTTCATATTGTTGTTGTTGTTGTCTGTTTGATGTCGATGACGACGGCACCGGTGGTGGTGATATGAACATGCCCAAATCTGCACACAATTTCGTTCTCGACTTTTTCTTTCTTACCGACACGTCGTCGTTATGTACGTCGTCAGTACAGGTTTTTTTTCGTTTCTGTTTTTGTTTTTTTCTAATCGGTGACGATGTCGGCGTTGACATGGGTGTTATCGAAGCATTGTATTCATCGTCGTCGTCATCGTCGTCGTCGTCAATAGTAATACTTGTCATCTCACCATCGTCGTAGTCGTCGTCGTCGTAATCGTTACTGGCGACATCTCGTTGTAAATTACTGTTGATTGTTTTGTTAATGTCAGACCACAACTCAAGTTTACTTTTTGTCCTCTTTGATATTCGACGACGATGTCGACCATCACCACCACCACCATTCGAATCGTTTTCATTTAACATTTTTTTTTTTTTTTCGTTATGTTCTACAACCACTTTGAACATCTCTTTTCGCAAGTGGTCTCGAAAATATTGTAATTTTTTATGATAAATCAACTCGGGATCGACTTGATTGAACACGAATCCATCATTGTTAAAATTACCACCACCACCATCATCGCTGTCAGCGGCGGCGGGGGCAGCTGAAGGAAGGAGAGCTTGTTCGCGAAGTGTTTTCGTTGACAATGGTCGCTGTCCCCTGCTGAACATGGGATGCGTTTTTTTGTAAACGAGTACCTCTCGCGTTGGGCAGTCACGTGCCGTTGTTATGCTTTCGGCATACACGGGAATGTGTTTTTTCGCTTTTGCGCACAGTAACTCGTTATGAATGTGATCATCGACATATTGTAAGACATCGTTTTCATTTTTCGGTTTATTTTCCCAATCGTTTTTACACAACCAAGCTACGTAATCTAAAATCAAAAAAAAAATATTAAATATTAAATACCAAATAATAGCACATTCGGTCTTATTGATGTTTTACGTGCAGAATTTTCGCTTTTTTTTTGCAGTTGGCAATTTCTTCACGTAATTTCCACGTCCGCTCGCAGTAGTAGCAGTAGTAGTAGTAGTAGTAGTAGTAGTAGTAGTAGTAGTAGTAGCATTAGTAGTAGTAGTAGTAGTAGTAGTAGTATTGTTACTACTACTGTAACTACTACTACTACTACTACTTTTCATTGTTCGTTGTTGTTGACGGCGGTGGCGGCAATGAAGCGAACAACAATTGTTTTTCTGAAATTATGTTTTGTGCATCTTTTTTCTTTCTTCCTCGTTTAGATTTCTGCAACGGCTGTTGCAAAGAGGCGTTCGCCCATTCGTAGTCGAGTTTGCGTCTCAAATAGTCCAACGGTGTCTCGATGTAGACAGTGTAAAGATTACGAAAAGGTGACACGTAATCGTTCGCAACGTGTCGACCGATTTCCATTCTCATTCGTTTTTTCATGCGACCCAAACCGGTACCTTTGAGGATCTCTTCGATTTTGAACGCATACAAATCGGCAAACGGTAACGTGCCTATCTTTACACGTAAAACGTTGTCAGCAAAATCGAGCAGACACGTCGTCGTTTGCAAAGATCGTTTTGCTTTTTGCATTATCGACTCCTCCTCCTCCTCCTGTTCTTGCACCGTCTGCTGTTGCTGTACGGTGTCGAATTTTCGAATAAACACATATCGTTTCCACAAATTCGTCATATTGAACAACAGAAACTCGTCGGGAATGATCATTTTTACGGGCACGGCTGCTGTCGTGGTAACATCTAGCAGCACTTCGTCCACGTCCGACGAGCATATGTAGTACTTTTCGAACAACACGTGCAATTTCATTTCGATGACGACGGTCGTCAAATCCATAGTGCACTCGGACAATATCAGTTGCGTCATGGCAATGCTTTCGTGCTCCAGACGCAACAACGGAAACTGATGTAGAAGTTTAATTCGTATTTCTTCCTCGTTTTCTTGACACTGTCGATGCATCTGTAGCGATGCTCTCATGAAAAAATCATACAAAAAACAAAACGTTTCCTCCTGATACGCAGTAGGAAATATGAACTTCAACAATTTCGTGTTGTGCTCATAGGCGTCAGTTCGTTTTGCTTTTCGACCGGTTTTTCTATTTGCAGTAAACATGTTTCATGGTTTGTTATCGATCTAAGAAAAAAAACACAGAAAAAACATCACTTACGTTCGATTGTTCGCAATGTAGGCGGCATCATGTACACACAAACACACAGATAGAGAGATAAAAATCTGTACCATTACTACTACTACTACTACTTCTACAAATGCTCATACGTAAATATATAATCGAATGTTGTTCGTTTAAATGTCTAACTGTCGTTTGTTAAATATCTAAAGGTACGGTGTTGATGCCGTCTTCCAAGACGCGTCGTTTACAATACAGGGAGTTCAACGTGTTCTTTTGCTGCGGATACGTTTGCATGACATTGTGTTTACGCCACGATTCGTGGCCGTATGCGTCTTACAGTCCGTGTGCGCATCCGTTTTCAATCCCTCTTTATACATTTCGTAGATATTTTTCCCAATTCTATCTTCGCGCTCTTCCCCTTCCTGTTCGCAACCACGACGACGACGACGCTCCTTTTCCCGTTCGATCGCCTGCTCTTGAAAGTTGCATTTCTGTACGCCCTTGCTCGAGATCTTCACTTCGCACGTCGTTTCATTGTAGCCGCAGTACGATTTGGAACACAACGCCACCATGCGGTGTCCGGAAAATTCCACCTTGTAACGATTGGGTTGACGCTTTCCAAATTCGCACTTGTCTGTGATGAAATAGTCGGCCTTTTTGCGCTCGTACTCCTCTCGGCAGTTGTCGGCAATGTTGTCCTCGAAACGTTCTTTTTTCAAACCCAAATAAATGCTGTCCGTGTCCGTCTCGAGCAGCTCGAAGTGATCCGGCTTGAGCACGCGTTTCAAAAAGTCATAGAACATTCGCAACACGGACAGCTTGGCGTGATCGAAGATCGTCTTGCCTATGCAGCGCACCTGATCGTAGATGACGCGCTGCTTTTTCATCTCCACCTCCAACACTTGCGGACACACCTGTTCGTAGCGCACGAACGTGTTCTGGGAGGCGAGTTCGTGTTTCGTCCGACGACTTGTCAACAGCTGCTCGCGCGTCTCCATGTGTTGTTTTGTCAGTCGATTCATCGCCGCCTGCTCGGTGGCGCCCGTGTCGAGCAGCAAGACCAGTAGCACGTTGCGATGCTCGGCCGTGTTCGCTTTCATTTCACTCGACTTGTCACGGTCGCCGCGGACGCGCAGACGCATGATGTTCCGACCGAACTCGGCAAACACCTGCTCCTTTTTGAAACGAAGAAAACTGTAGATCTTGGTACAGCGTACGCCGCCACGCACCAGCCAGACGAAGTACTCGTCGATGATCGTGATCTCTTGTCCGAAGTACCAGTCGATGACGCACTTTCGATCCTTGATCGTCATGCCGTTGTCGTCGGCCACGGTCTGCATGAACTCGCCGACGTCCTCGTAGTTCACGCGAGCATGCTTGATGATCGGGGCAAACTGCTCGAAGTACTTGGGTCATTCCTCCGGCACATGCACGTCGCACGTCACCATTCCGTGGACTTTTTCCTGCAACAAGGCGTCGATCAGGGTTTCCTGCGTCGTGTAGCCCTTCCAGTCGGCAGCGATCTCCAACGGATCCTCGTCCTGTTCTCGATGTCGCTCCGCGACAAATTCGCCTATCTCTTCTCCCGGACGACGACCGTGTTCGCGCCACACACACTCCTTCATCACGAACACGCGATAGCCGCGTCGACGCAACACCGTGCGTCTCAACTCATATTCCCCAACGTTCGCACTTGTTCACCGGTCATCTTGCGCCCGTGTCTCGAGTAGGTGCGACCGGCAAACTTCGCGTTGCACTTGCTTTTCGAACGAGCACACGCGTGCCAGTAGCCAACCTTCAAACTCCAGCACGCAGCGCTGCTCGCGTTTCGCATCGAAGGCGGGGTCGACAAACATGCCGTCGACGACAAAGTAGCGCGGTGCTCGCACCAGATGGTCACCGCCGAACAGTTCGCCGTACTTGCCCTGCAACAAATCGATTTCCGTGTGACACAGACAAAGGTACTGTTGACGTCGCAAAACGATGTTGCGCGGTTTTAACACGTGACGTTTGACGTAGTCGGGAAAAATCGTCCCGGCGCGACTGTCGTTCGGTGTGCCAATTCTGAACGGACCACCCGGAGCACCGATGCCGAAAACGGCATCCCGTTCCTTGTGCTCCTCCGTCAATCGAATCGACGACAGAGGTATTTCGGTGCGAACCATCAAATTGCCCACCAAATGCGTGTAGTACTGAGGTTTGCCCACGTACTGATCTCCGCACAACGCCCAAAGATACAGGGCGTTGGCGTCCAAACCTTGGACGTACGGCAACTCGTTCTGTCGCTTGAAGATGATGCTCTGTCCTCTGACTTTGCTCTGGTGCACTTTGTCGTACTGCTGGGCGTTGTCCAAAAAGTAAAACGTGTTGGGCGGAATTGACTTGGTCAGAATCATCTTGGCCACGTCGGGCAGGGAAATCGGGCAGGGAAATCGCTCCACGAAACATGTCGACACCGTTCTCGTGCAGCATCTTCGCAAAGTTTTTCACACTTTGCAAAAACGGGCGCACGTCTCTGATGTTGTAGTCGCAAAGGTGGTCGCCGAGCGTCCGAAATCCCTTCTCCTGCCACATCGCGCACAGACATGCGTACTTTGTCCGTCCCGACGGTGGCGAACTTTGATCTTCGTCGTTTTGCGACGACGCGACAAACGGATCGAAACGATGGTTCTTGATCTGCCAAGCTCGCAATTCGTCCTCGAGTCGATTCGAATTGGTCAGGGTCGAGAAAAAAATCTTGTACGGTGGCATGACGGTCTCGTGCAGTTTTTCGTACATGTCCACATACTCGTAGGGAAAATACCACTTGCGCAATTCCTCCTCCTTTTCGTTTTCGTGCTGCTGCCGTTCGAGAAACGCTTTGAGAAACGTCTACAACGAATACGCACTGGCGGCCAAGTAATTGCACATGTCCAAAAACATCAAACTGCCGCTGCGATCGTCGTCCTTGAGCGTCACCGACACGTACCTCGAATTCTTTTTTATGAAATGAAAACTCTTCTCCTTGAAGTGCAGATCGTGCAGACAGACGTCAAACAGATACTTTTTGATCAGCGGCAAATCGTAGCCGGACGAATTGAATCCGATCACCGGCATGCACTCGACAAAACGTGTCAGCTTTCGCACAACTCCCACCTCCTCTTTGTAGATCTCCATGAGCACGTCGGCCGGTCCGCGCGGATCGTCGTTGCCTGCCACGACGCACTCGTTCACGTTGCAGGCGGTCAACAGGCAACACGTCAAACCCCGTTGCTCGAACCAACCCTCTACGTGCGACAACAGCGCGCGATACTTTCGTCGCACGAGTTTCCGCCTGCAGTCGGACATCTTCATCAGGTCTCCGACGAACCGCGCCACCAGTCGACGAGGATCGCAAGCCACCCGAAACAGACTGAAATAGTTGTGCTTCCGTTCGCAGTACATCGCTTCGTCTCCCGTCGTTGTCGTTTGCTCTGCAAATTGTCGCTCGAAGACATTCCTTTTGTTGTCGTCGTCGTCGTCGTCATTGCCACTGTCTGAACACGAAAAATTCGTCGCAATGGCATACAACAACGGAATGTTCACTAACACCTCCTCACCACCATCTCCGACATCATTGTCGTCGTCGTGGTTGTCATCTAACAGTAGTTTCTCTTCGACGTCGACACCCACCTGCGCATCCCACTCCTCCAACTGTGATGATTTCGCCTTTTTCAACAGCGTTTGAAATCGAGCGTTACGAACTGTCTGGTCCAGTAACGTTCGTCGTCGTCCGTCGACAGTGACAACAACGAATCCGGAATGCTGAACAATCGTTTCGCTCGCGTCCATGTGTTCTCGTACGGTTCGACACTGCCTCGCGCATACGTATAGGTTCTCTTGCCGCACACGTCTTTCATGTGACGTGCTAAACTGTCAACGCGCGAAAAGAACTTTTCGCAACCGTAACACTTCAACTTGTGATAGAGAAATCGACGCCTGTCCAGTATTGTGTAATAGTGATTTTCGTGCAGCAACAAATTCAACGTCCGTAATCGTTCTGGTAGCTGTTCGACATGTTGCACAAGTGTAGACATGTCATCACCGGTCACCATTCGTCAAGAATTGACATCGTCGTTGTCTGTTTGTTGTTGTTGTCAACAGCGTCGGAGCGTTCCAAAGCGGAACACAAAAACACATTGATGCGCGTTCGAAACACGTACTCTAACTGATCTACGATTTTCACGTTCACGCCTGTGAACTCTTCGTCATTTTCAATTTCAAAGTGACGACAATACAGACGAAAGTATTGCAATGCCCGTTCTTCGATCCGTTTTTCTCGCTCTGCTCCTGACTCGTTCTTCCTCTCCTTGTTCTTCTTCTCGTTATTCTTGTCCTCCGTTCGTAAATGCCAAAATGCCAATTGAATGAAAAAACACAACTTTTGCATCGTCTCTTTTTTCCGCGCTGTTCTCACCGCCTTGCCACTATATAACACTTTGCCTCTTCCGTAGTAGTAATGACTTGCCTTTGCAACAAATTCATTAATATTCTTCTCGTTCTCGTCTCTCTCTTTTTTTCGTTTTTATCTCTTTTCTGCATTTAGTATGCACGTTTCCTCGTCTTCCTCTTCGTTTCCTCGTCTTCCTCTTCGTCTTCGTCTTCGTCTTCGTCTTCGTCTTCGTCTTCGTCTTCGTCTTCATCTTCGTCTTCGTCTTCGTCTTCGTCTTCGTCTTCGTCTTCGTCCTCGTCCTCGTCTTCTTCTTCATGATCAAAATCCTTGCCATCGGCATCGTCGTCGTCGTCGTCACTACCAAAATACGCTTTTTCATCGCCGTCATCGTCGTCATCGTTGTCGCTTCCACCTCCCCTGCCTTCCAACGCACCGTCATCGTCAACGACTGCATCCAACAGATTTGAATAGGTTTCTGTCGCGTCGACCATGGGAAACACTTCGGCGACAATGTTCGTGATGCGTATCACCATCACGTCGTAACCGTGTTCGTCCAGCTGATTCTGTAGCGCATTGAAAAAATCCGTCGCCTTCAGATCGTCTATCACCTTCTCCTCGTCGTCGCGATTGACCACGCTCCAACTATTCGGCACTTGGTGAATGAACTTCTTGTCTTTCGGATCGCGCAACAAGTGTTCGTTCACGTAGAACATCCACAACCGATCCGTCTTTCTCTTGTACAACAAGAATCCAAAAGCCAACATCAGCTTGTACGGCGTTTGGTGTCGTACGGCTGCAAAAATCTCCCGCAACGCTCTCTCCATTTGCACCTCAAACGGCAGATTCTGCACGAGATTCACGTTGATGCGTCGAATCTCGCCGTCTTCTTTGTCCACGACGACATGGTTCACGAGCTCTTTCATGTTGCTCATGTACTCCTCCTGCAGTCGCTTGATGTACTCTTCACGCACACTCCTCCGTGCCGTCTCCGCCAAATCTCTCTCGTCGTCTCCTGTCGTCGCCGCCATTTTCAAGTCGTCAAATTTTTTTCGAATCTTATCCTGCACTTCCCCCGATGCGCAAATCAACGTATCGCAATCCGCCTCCCACGGTTCGTGTTCGTACCGAATCTCGTTCCACGTCGTGTGCAATCGTCGCAAACTCGGTGCCGTCGAACTCGAACACGTACCCAACTTACCAAAGTGTTTGCTTCGATGTGCATTGTAGTGCACCAACGTCTCAAACTCTTTGTCGCAAGCATCGCAACGAAACTTACGACAATGACGTTTTTCATGTTCGTACAACTCCTTCTCCGTTCTAAACTGAGCACCGCAAAAGTAACATGAGTGGTCGTTGTGTTCAGTGGCAATGTGCGCGTTCAACTGCTTACCGCTACCCAAACGACGGGAACAGTAAACGCATATAAACCGGTGCGCCATGTTCTCGTGTCGTTTATAATTCGCCTCGCTTCCAAACATGCGTGTACAGGGTTGACAAAACCAAAAATCGTCTCGCTCACGAGCACGCCGAATGCGATTTCGCAAATCTGAAACGTCAGCAAAACCAACACCGTCGGCCGACCAACACCGTTGGCATGTCTTTTGAGATTTTCCTCCGTGCGAAAACTAGAAAAATAAACGCCACACTTGATGCCGTGAAATTTCAAATCGTGTTCAATGCGACGTTTTTTCGTCACCAATCTCGGACATTTTGCACAACGTTCGTGTTCGTGTTGTCGTTCGTGTTCGATCAGATTCGAATCACCAAACACCGGCTCTAAGTCCACGTCGCATTGTGGACAATAAAAACGTACGGACGACATCGATAATAATAACAACAACACCTACTACCACCCACTACTACTACTACAAACACCATATAGTAGCACAAATACAAGTTTTTTTAACAACTGCAACAAAAAACGTACCCATTTCTCCCTTCGTCGACAAAATGCCTGTTGTGCAATCCTTCTTCTTCTTCTTTTCCACTACCAACAACTATTTCGTATCATCACATCGTCCGCCGTCTTGTTTTTTATAATCAATCAGAACAATATTCATCTTTCATCCGACAATAACAACACATCACTATTCACGCATTCTATATTCGCATCTGCGTCACCTATTGACTTGTTCGCATTTGTTTACATTCTATGTTCGCATCTGCGCCACGCCACATTCACTATTGTTTCGTTCGCATTTGTCTGCATTCTATATTCGCATCCGCGAATAAAAACACCGTAACTACGTCTGTTCGCATTTCATTCCCGACATATTGTTTACATCTTATTGTTAACCGTTTCCGTTCGCAAACGCGAATAAAAACACCATAACTACGTCCGTTCGCATTTCATTCCAGACATATTGTTTACATCTTATTGTCAAACGTTTCCGTTCGCAAACGCGACTCCCTTTTCAAAACAAATAGTTTTTTCGCATTTGTTAGCAATTTCTGTTCGCAATTGTGCAAAAGAACCACCTTCAATCCTCTATTCGCATCTCCAATTTCAATCGTAATCCACAATACCTTATTCTTTCCATTCAACCAGTCGCAAACATAAAACTCGAGTTGTCAACACCCACTACTCACTCTACTACTCCACTCTATTATCATCAGTATAGTAGTGTATTTATTATCTATTGATTGATAGTCAAAAATGGCCAAAAATGTCCCCGTCGGAGGCGGCGACAGACCAGAAAGCAAAGGCGAATATCGAACACTGGCTATCGAAACCGTAAGCATACTGAAACGCACGACTGACACCCCAGACATATCGGAAATGCTACGACTCACCGTCAAACAATTTTACGAAAAGAACCAGAAGATCAAAAAGATCATTCAAGACAATCACAAAACTGCCATTCTGGAAAAACTATGTCGCATCGAAACCAACCGTAAAAACACAACGACAACAAGAAACAAAGACGATGACGACGATGAAGAAGAAGAAGAGTCCAACCAAGGCTACCGTCTCATCCAACAGGGTAAACTCACAGAAAACACTTTGGGTAAATTCAACAAACTTCTCCATGACGTGTACAACACACTGCATTCAACAATCAACACGGGAATACAAATTTGTCAACAACAACAACAACAACAACAACAACAGCAAAAAGCGGTTACAAAATCAATTCCAAAAGAACTGTTGCACAACACAATCAGAGGTCTTCTCGGCTGTCAATGCGGCTACCAGATCAATCAATGCATTCCCATAGCAAACAAGGACAAGAAAATCAGCATAAAACAGTACACAAAAACAATGCAAAAATCCAACGCCAAACACAATCAGCAAATAAATCAGAGTCCCATGTTCTCCACAGAACTCTCCAATTTTTACAACACGAACACGCAATCGAAACAGAAAGATGACTGCATGTTCATCCTCTTACCCGGCGGCGGCGGCGGGGGCAGCAATGACAACGACGACAACTCCGACCCGCACAATTGGTACGACATAGCCTGTGTACTCACTCGCAAGGAAGTTTTGACCGGCGAACCGGTCAGCGATCGTTCCACCATTCTTCTCAACGGCGTTCAGACTCGCGCATACCTCCAATTCCTGCAGAATCCCGAAAGCATCTTCTTCACCCATTTTGGTCACGTTGCCGGCATCGTCGAGAAACCCAAAGTGCAAAAACAAATAAAAAAACAAATGAAAAACTACGAGAGACAGTATCAAATCGATTTGTCCTTGGACGATGACGACGACGATGCCAACAACGATGACATCCAGAACTCGCACAATCTGGTTGCCTACGCTCTCAAACAAAACATCCTTGCAAACCGCTTCTCTACTCGCGTCGAACACGACCCAATTAAAATAATTATGATGGCCGCAGCAAGAGCAGCAGCAGCATCACCCCCGCCAAAACGTCCACGCACACTTTTCCTCCGGTCTCGTGGTGATGCCATTGATGGTGAACCCGACTACAGTGCGGGCAACGACGATGACGAGGATGACGATCGTGATCGGGAGATGATGATGATGTCGATCGACAATGTCGATGCCGATGCCGACACAATCAGCCTCGACAACGACAACGACGAAAACATGTCACCGTCAATGGTAAAAAAAAGAAAAAAAACCTCCCATCATCATCATCATCAACAGCCACCGACGTCATCCATGCACTGGCAGCAACAAATTCCGACTCGGACACTCCGCTGCAAGAACTGCCCAGTACACCACTGCAGCCGCACATGACTCCCGACACGAGACGCAAGGTGGCAAAAATTGTTCAAAATCGTCCAAGATAAAACAAACAAATAAACACACATATGTTGTATTTTTGCTAACTGTATTTTTTTTTATTAAAAAAATTAACAATACAAAAGCAAAAAAAAAACACAAATCGTCTCTCTTTTTTTCTTTCTCTTCACTTTCTTTCGCGTAGTACGTCCTTTAATGCACCCAAACACACAGCACAGGACGAAATTTGCAATTCTTTCTGCAACTTCTGGATGCGAAACATGGCCACGCTGGCCCAATCTACGACCGTCATATGTCGTAATTCGGGAGGGAAATGAAAATATTCCCTCTCGTCGTCCGACAGCTGCACAAACTGTTACGGCAGAGTCAATCCCTCTTGGTAAACTCGACGCAAACCTTGCATCACCGATGACGAACACGTCATCATGTGTTCCAACAGTCGCCAGGGTATGCAGACGGCCTCCCCTGATCGTCCCATGACCTCGGGCACGTCCATCCCTTCAGAACACAACAATCTGTTGTAAGAGATCGTCTCTTCCAACATTCTGCGCAGAAATGCTAGCTTGAAACACGTACTTCCGAACAACAGCGCCACATTACACAGAACGTACTTGTAGTTGACGTGAGCCCTGCAAACCTCCGGCAATGCCACTCAACCTTCCGTCATGTTGATCACGCCCGCCTCGATGTTCTTCGTCAAGAAACACTCGAGACACAAACGCTGTTTCTGTCTTTCGCGCAAATTAACGTGTTCACACCACCAATAGGCGGGATGCAAGTGACACATGTGAAACAACGAAATCTTTCGTCGAGTCGTTTTCTCTTCGAACATCCGCTTGACCGCCTCGAGCGCCTTCTGAAATTGCACCTAACCGATTGCGGCATGTTCCCTTTCTCCCACGACTGGCTCCCACACTGCTTGCAACAAGGCAAACTTATCTTCATTGTCCACCAAAAACTTAACTATCTGTTGCACTGCATAGATCAATAAAACACAGACCCGAACGTCAGCACCAGCTGCCGTCACAAACATGTTGCCGAAAACCGGATTGTTTCTTTTCAGCAGCAACTGAATCGTCACGGCATCGAACGCTGCACCAGCATGTCATTGGCGTCGTCGTCTGTCGTCATCGTCCTGCTCGTCATTATCATTCTCCTCGACAGCACCACCACCGGCTGCAATTGCAAGCTGTCGTCTAAGAGACAAAAAAAAACAAATAAACGATCAGTTGCACTCATTTTTTCTCTCCACTCTCACATAAATATATACACACACGAAAACAACGTTCAAGTCAAACGAACACACAACGATGACGACCTTGAAAGAACACTTCTTCGCACACTACGTCGAACAACTGCCACTGACGGAAAAACATTCGCTCGCCTTAATACAGGAAGCCGAGAAAAAAACTCTGCTCGAACGACACCTCGAACTGCTCGACGACAAACAGATCTACGTCTTCGACATTCTCCTACGTGGCGACAACGTCGACAACGCTCGTCACGAACTCATCCGACACCTCGAACAGCTCAAATCGTCCAAGTACTCGAGTCTCGTCTACCACATCGAAACGCGACACAAATGTCATCGCAACGACCTTCTCACCCTGCTCACCGTGGTCCAGTTCAAGCCGAAACAAAAAGCCGACACCAACTGCACCACCTGGCTGCAGAACAACGCCTTCCAAGAGCTCTTCAAACGCACGCCGTCGCAGCTCAACCGTTCGCCTATCTGTGTCTGTCGGAAAGTCTCAAACTGTTCAACGCCTACCGCAACGAATCCGGCTGCCTACTCGACACTTACCCGCTCGACGAACTGTTCGTCGCCCTTTCCGCAGCGGCAGCAGCAACGAGAACAGCATCCACTTCCTCCAGCAACAATGTCTGCGGCAACGTCGAGTGTACTAGTGACAGTGGTGGCAATAAACCGTCATCCTCTTCTTCTTCTTCTTCGTACGGCACCAAACAACGTTTTCCTAATGACAACACTGGCGGCTGCTCCGCACGCATGTTCGCCGCCCCTCTTTCCCGAAACAGCAGCGGGGGTGGCGGCGGCGGCGGCAACATAGGCGATGCAGTCGGCAACGACAACGGCGAAAATACCACGGACGATGCCGTTGCCAACATGCACGACGTCAGCGTCAGATCATTATCATCGTCACCAGCATTGCCTGCATTCTCCGGCGTCACCATCATGCCCTCCAACACAGCACTGATCGTCGTCGACGACGACAACGTTCGTGACATTACCACCAACACTAAAAAACAAAAAGACTACCTGCAATGCACAACGTTCATGCTTCACGGACAATGTCAACCGAAACCGTTCATCGACATCTACTGTCGCGAAAAACACACCGGCGACAACAGCGACATTGTGCACGAAATTGTCCTCAACGAACACGTCAACAAACACAAAGACGTCCACTTTGTTTCACTCAACAATAACGCTGGCGGCGGCAGCGGCAGCGGCGATAACAGAAAACGCAAACGCCCTCCTTCAACATCCTCTTAAAAAAAAAGACGAAAAAGAAAAAAAACTCACCAACAGAACAGCAACAACAACAGCGTCGTTGTCGTCCTCCTCCTCCCTTCTTTTCAACGACGAATAACAGTGATGATGATGATGATGATGATGATAATGATGATGATAATCAATCTTTATCGTCCACAACGTCCTCTTCCTCCTCCTCCTCTGTACCTACAACAACAACAACAACAACAATAAAAGAACAAGAAGAAAATAAGAAAACAAAAAAGACAAAGAAAAAACGACACACTTCTACTACCTTTTCTTTGAACAAGATCGATCGTTGCAAACTAGCGAACTGATAAATCATACAAAAAACATCTTAATTTATACTCTCGTGGATTTAATAATTTATTTGTTCATTTCACGTGATGCATTTTTCTTTCTCTCTCTACTCAACAATGCCCTTCCGATCAATTCTCCTCACAAACAATACCATTCCGATCAATTCTTTTCACAAACAATAGCAATAAACTCTCATAACAACCCCGAAAAACCCTTATAGCAACTCCGAAAAACTCCTTTGAACAATAAACAACTCCGAAAAACTCCCTAGAACAATAGCGATAAACTCTAACAATAACGATAAACTCCATAGCAACACCGATAAACTCCCTAAAACAATAAAAACAAACACTACAATACACGTCAATCATCTTTTGTTTGCTATCAACATAAAAACAACCGATCTCGATCGGTTGTTCAAACAGTGGCTCGATCATCGACCACCTAATACCTGAAAAGAGCAACAACAACAATGTCAAACACTAATGATACAACAACAACAACTACCGATGATAATGATCATGATGGTGATAATGATGATGATGATGAAAACGATGTCAACAGCACCAATGCTCAAGCTCTACTGCAACTCGACTACGACCTCATGAAGAAACGACTCGAAAAATCAACACGTCTCAATTCACAATTGAAACTGCAACTTGCACAATTCCAAACGCTTCTCGTCAACACCAATCAACACACCACACGACTAATCCAACTAATCCAACTTTATGAAAAGAAACTCACACACTTCAGCATGAAGTTGGCACGTCGAAAATGCAACAATCAGCACATGAAAAAGAAATTCGCTCACCAACAACAACTGCTGCTGCATCACTGTTCACCTCATCAAACACCAGCAGCAGCAGCCCATGACAAACCACATCCTCGAACTTCAACACCCACAAAATCACACACCGTCATCTCAATCGACGATGACGACAACGATGATGATGATAATAATGAAGAAGAAGAAAATCCACTCCTCTTCTACACCAATCACGAAATCGCCCAAATCAAAACCTTCCAAGTCAAACACGAAAACGAAGAAGAAGAAGAAGAAAACACCAACAACAAAGAACAAGAAGACACACTCACATTTCCCATGTGGAGCGAACAACTACCAAACAAATTCGAACTCTAACAAGTAATCATAAATTTTACTTCACATATATATATAGATATGCATGTCATAAAATCTTTTTTCCTCTCAACTCTATCTCTCCTTTTTTTTTCTACATACTCTCTCTCTCGATTAATTATCCGAGAAAATATTTTTCTTTTCATTGTCTTTCTCTTCCCTATCATTTTTTTTTTAAAAAAATTTAAAAAAAAAAAAAAAAGATATATGAAGTGCTGATTGTCGCATTTTCGACGTGCCAACTTCATATAAGCCTATCATTTTTTTTTTTAAAAAAATGATAGCGAGGACGATGACAATGCGTTCGTTCTAAAAAAAAAAAAAAAGCCAACCTAAGTCATTGGCAACAACAAAACTATTTTCCTTCTTTCTTTCAAGTCATAAACAGTGACTTAAAGCCAATGTTATCGTTCTCAAACTTGAACAAATCACTGTCCTCTTTTTCCCTTTCCTCTTTAAATACTAACAGAGGAAAGTGAAAACGATGACAATGTGTTCTCATTATCGTATTTTTCCGGCTTCTGTTCAGATAATCGCTAAACAGAATTCGGAAAAACGCGATACCGTATCGATATCTGGTGATTTGTTTTTTTGAAATCAGTATAACATTATCTTGAAAAATCGCGATAACGTGTTTTTTCGAGATAATGTTACACTGACATGTACTAACATCGATTTCTAAATACATGTCAAGATAACATATCACTTGATTTGCGCGAAAGTAGGTTTTTTAAAATTTTCTTTTAAAAAACTCTCCTTTCGGACAAATCAAACTGAATCGTAGGAAACTGCACACACACGGAAGAAACGCATTTCTTGTTTGATTCTCTACACAAAAAATACCATTCCCTCAATCCTAATTCTTTTTCTTTGGCCAAGATCAAGTATCTTGACCAAAGAAAGAGAACTAAGATTGACTTCGGTGAAAAATAAAAAAAGAATATTTCATTTACATAGTTATCTGACTGCCGTGTTAATGTCAGCGTCCGATACTTGAACTTTACGGCGATTGTGTTTTTTTTCATCAGCTGTTAGATATCATCATACTTGACAGCAAATGCTCCAAACAGGTTCTCCCAACAAATTCTGTACGACAGCATTTGTTGGGAGAATTTTCCACATGTGCCAATTCGTCGGAACATCATATCTTCGATCTTGTTCTGGGCGAATTGCAAAACAAAAAAATTTTGTTTTCTCACCATCGATGATTTTGCTATCCATCTCGGATAACTTTGGCAAACGTCTGAAAGAATTCCAAAGCCTTTGATTCGTTTATAAATAAAACATCATTTGTAAACACAATCTCAAGATGAATTTATTCCAATCGATTCATCGCCCTTGTTTGCTTTTTTCAATAGAAAG
The DNA here is from genome assembly GCA_013076295.1 of Sanderia malayensis. Lineage (NCBI taxonomy): Eukaryota > Metazoa > Cnidaria > Scyphozoa > Semaeostomeae > Pelagiidae > Sanderia > Sanderia malayensis. The sequence goes on from RQOL01000833.1 coordinate 93,485, forward strand.
AGTTTTCTGTCCCAGAGGCAGAATGCATGCAACACATTCTTCCTCTGGGATTGAAAGCTCTTTCTTTTTTTTTGACAACTCTTTTTGGTATCGGAAGAAATTTTCACAAATACACGTTTGTGTATTTACACTTTGCCAAAACTTCCATGACCAATAAATTTTTCTTTTTTTCACCAGAAGCACACTTCGTTTGCTTAATTTTGCCAATACTTCAGACATTATCGGGATGTATGCCTGCAATTGTTTTTTCCAGAATTACCTTCGTGTAATTCATTTCTCCACATCCTTGTTGCTACAAAGATATACCAGATGGAATATCATCGGCATGTATGTTAGGCGGCAATTCAGGCAAGACTGAATCTTTGATATCGGAAGATCTGTTGTCTTTGCATGGTTCACTTAGAAAGCAAACCATGCAAAAACAACAGATCTTGAATTTCCGGAATCGGAAAAAATTTTCACAAATACACGCTTGTGTGTGTGTATTTAGAATTTAGGCGCATGTTTTTTCTGCCAATAAAACATTGGAACTCATAAACAAGACCTACCTCTCTGTCTTTAATCGTCACAATATTTTCGGTCTTCAACATTAAATATTGTGCTAGTCATTTACCTTGTCAAAGCATTTTATGTTACTCTTGACACACACACAAGACTATTTCCTGAAACTTTGCAACAGTTTCTCTGCACTGATTAAATGCTTGAATCAGGTCAGGTTTTTGAAGTTTATACAATTCAGACCTTTATGCCATTTTCAGCGGAAAGGAAATTGAAGGCTTTATATCTCTACGAATGATAGGAGAACCATATCCACCTTGCAACAGATATAATGCTATATATATCTGTTGCAATGAGGGTATGGTTCCTGTATTTCGAACATACAAAACAATCTTCATTTCCTTCCCTGAATCATCTGCAAAGAATAAACATCCATGGGTGATCTTCTCTGAGAAGCTCATGTATATAGCCCTCTTTGGTAGGATCATATTTACTTTCTTGATATGAAGAAAGTGATCATTTAAAGTCTTGTTTCTGCAGACATCCAGTAACTCATCTTTGCAGGCATACATTCATCCTCCTCCTTCTCTCTTCTGTTGTTTTTCGCTACCGCCCGCGTAAGCGGATTCTGGTAGACTAAAAACAACACGCCCATCTCACACTCAAATATTCTCGCATGGCTTGAAGGCATTTCCTGTTATCATCCATGGATGTTTCGTTTTTCGACAAAACAAAACATCCACGAATGATAACAAGACTCTAATATTCAATGTGTATCTTTTTTATTATCATTGAAATTCGATAATATTACATTCGAACTCATTTTTATCTCTTCCATGAACGGCAAAAATACTAAAACATGAGGCAAAAAAGATGGACTCTGGTGGAAGTAATAGACACTTACTCTTACTTCCCTCAGAGCTCATCCTTTAGAAAATGTCTCGTTAGCAATAATTATCAATAGCACCCCTCTTGGAATAGAATCCATTGCATATCATTCATTCTTTTTTTTTTTTTTAAATTTCGATGCTTTATACCCAAAAACGGTAAAAGTATCCAATCTGAAGCAATTTGCTTTGTCACGTAATGAAAAGTTTTGCTATCAATCTTTTCCTTATGTCATTTTTGTTGATGAAGGGAACAATCTGTACTTATGTCATCTGTATATAAGTGCGGTGTGAATTTACACAACACTTGTCTATCAATAGCCTCATTTTTTCCATTAAAACCACTCTTGTCTTGGTCCTCGTACGCGCTGTTAAGTAACAGCGAATTTTGCAAAGTGAAGTTGTTTGTACATCACCTTCACCAATTGGCTTTTTTTGTCGTCAAATAAATCATTGAGGTTAAAGTAGATTGATGAATTATATTCTTTTCCCATGATATCAAGGTCATTCCAAACCTTTTTTTATCATGTAAGTGACACTTGATATCAGCTAAGGTCATTTTTGCATGTGTTGTTGTTATTTAAGACATCCAGATTGTGAAGTCACGTGCACGCCTTCACAAATCTTCATGATATCAAACAATTCAATGTTGTCCACAAGTATCGTGTGACGAACATGACTTGATTCAATCCCAAATTCTTTCTACTCTCTTTCTCTCTCTAATCTTCTCATTCCTCATTTCCGCTATTTCCAATTCATTTTCCTCCCTTAGAACATTTTTTCAATTGTTATCATTATCGCCTAAAACATGATAATAATGACAATTATTATCACATAAAACATCATAATAATTCTCATCATTATCATGTTTTACACATTCATATATCAATCATGTATTGATCGTAATGAATACCAATACAAAAAAAACCTTGCTAGCAACCTTTGTGTGTGTCTATTTTTGTCTCGAACAATACCTACTAATCCCATTGTATCTGCGCACCCGCGTGCACGTATATAAAAGAAGACGAGCAACACTCAATCAGTCAGTCAGTCAGTCAGTCAGTCGTCAGCAGCTCGCGGCAGCTCACAGCTCATCATCATAATCATGAACAGTGCACAACTGAACATTCGACATACCCCAAATTTCAAGATTGCACCCGTACGTGGTAGGTTCGCCTTCGACCAGCATCCTTCCGCTGCAACACTCAGAAAACACTAGGAACTGAAGCGGTTCCAACACACCCTGCATGACTACCTCACCCAGGACTACACGGAACGCGTCGCCCAGCAGCTCACCAAAGGGAACCAAATCTCCTACGGCACCCTAGAAGCGCTCCACCAACTGCTCCCGTCTCCCGACAGCAAACGTCTCTGGCACAATCGCAGCTTTCACACCCGCCTGACACCGGTCCCCAACAGCAATGGCACCCTCGTCGACTACTTCAACAGCTGCTACAGTCACCTTCACCACCAACTCACCTACATCGCCCAACAACCGTTCGCGTGTGATTTCACGCAACAGCTCATCAAACGATTCGCCGGCAACCCGCACACCGTCGACGAGGACACGTCTTTTTGGCATACCATCATCGAGCAATTGCAATACCTCATGCTACATCACAAGAGCGAATCCGACCACCTCGCGTTCGTACCCCGCCTCCTGCCACTCAGGGACTTCTACGACGAATCCTTAGATCCGTTCGTCGAAGCTGCCGAAGTGTACAGGCTGACGCCAAAACCGCCGCCCTGCGATCTGTCGAAAATTCTCGTCTATGAATTCGCAGACTGCGTCGCCTTCGTCAACAACACCGACATCCCTCTCCAAGTCGAAGAGCTCAGCGAACCCTTCTACTGGTTCACACAACTGCAAGAACGCGCTCAACAACTCTCGGAATTCCCCACTTTCGCAACTGGTTTCGCTTCATCAATGTCTCCTACATCGAAATCCAACACCACTTCGCCTCCCGAAAACACTTCTTCAAAGAGTACCTCAGCCCCCACTTCCACTCGTACGACTTCCGATTCTACGGCTTTCGTCAGCAACCCGAGCTCGTCGTCCAACTCGCCACCTACCTGAAACTCCTGCCCTACGACAAGGAACCATGGCACAAAATGGACTACTCCCTACGCTGCTACAAGCCCTTCATCAAGTGGCACTTCAAATCCTACCGTCTACTTCAGGACCACCTCATCACGAGCTTTCTCGCCGAATCCATCGAGCACGTCCTGCCCTTCCACGTGCTACAAGAGAACACCACCCAGCAACAACAACAACAACCACAACAACAACTAGAAAACCTTAAACAATAAATTCGTAATTTTTTTATTTTTTTACACTACCGCTTCTACTATTACATCGCTGTCATTATTACTATATATATATATGCATAATCATCATGGGTAATAACCTTTGCCTAATTTTTCTTTTCGCTCCGGGACTTTCCCTCCGCGCGCGTGCACGCACAAAAAGTACCAAGAGTGGGAATCGAACCCACGCATGCAAACGCACAGAAGACTGAATCAGCCGGTACTTCATATGCACAAACATTTTCAATCCAACGCCTTAACCACTCGGCCATCCTGGCACGATTCCAACCCTCGCCTTGACCCCTTATGATTTCCCCCGCCACCAATATGACGTCATTTCCCCCAGCCTCGCTCCTGCGCCGCGCCCGCCTCAGCACCCTGGGCACCTATTGCACCACCAACCATTACGTCACCGCATTCCCAGCATTCCTCTGGTGTGATGTCACTTTTGCGCCTGCGCAGCCCTCCCACTACCACCCGTGAGGCCTCGTGGTTGAGCTTGCCACCGTGTATATATGCTGCTACCAAAACAAAAAACATGTATCATATAATCTTTCAATATAACCCACCAGCAACTGTTATATGTTATGATATGCTATGCTATGTTAGGCTGTGTTATGTCATGTTAGGTATATCACTCTGCTACCTCCAGTCGCGAGGTCTCTTTGTTTGAGTTGTTTGTAATTCTATGTTGTGTCATATTTCATGGGTTGTTTCTCTAAATGTATATCTAAATGTTGATAATATAACAGCTTCTTGGAAACTATTCCAAACCTTCGAACATTGTTTCAGTTGCCCAACAACTTACCATAGTTAATGTAAGCCAACTTTTCCTTTATCACTTTGAGGAGGGGACTAGTGCGAGCGCAGGTCCCCACTACCAAAAATTTTACGTAAGTATGTAGGTAAGTATGAACTACATGTATGTAGGTAAGTATGAACTACATGCGCACGTCAATGCAAACCACTGCAATTCTTCTCATAACTCACACGAGGGAGTGTTTAGAGAAATATAACAGATTGCATCAAGATCGAAGACTTTTCATTGCATCAATTATGACAGTGGGAAACTTCCCGCACTTGTGAGAGTGCGGGGCGTGGCTCTGCGGAGAATTCGACACTCTTGGGGAGAAGGGTGGTGTGGTAATACAGGGGGCCTAAAACGTGGCGACGTGCAGGTACTGACATCCAGGAGAAATGGACGCGTCCAAGAAGACATTGCAATATCCATAATCGTAAGTAAGTATGTATTATTACAAATAACCGCATCTACTTTTACAAGCGACAGTTACCGTAATTAATGAATTAATTGCCTCATTTTATGCCGACACACATGCATACTATTTTCGACTATTTTTGCTTGCATGACATGACTATATAATTTGCGTAGACTTTCTGTCCCACCCTTGTCCTTGAAAATCCAGACAAAACATAGTTTAGTGGTAAGTACCTAATACGCTTTATATGCAGCATTTTTAATTTTTCAGATTATTTATTTATCTGAAAAGTATACTTTTACTTTTTCCACTGCTTGTTCTTGGTTTATTCCCTTCTTATTTCAATGTACTTTGCATTACTTTTCCTCCCTTTTAATGAAATTTAACAAATCTCAACACACATACAATATTTCTCTAGTCTTCTAAAGTGCCCCAAAAGCTTTTTTCTTATTTCTGATACCAATGAAACTCTCTTCGCTGAGTTCCAGCATGTTAATGAGCGCAACAATTTAGCCATCAATGTCTTGAAACATGAAATAAAAATAAAAATGCAAGCCTACAAAACCAGGTGTTCCCAGGCGGTCACCCATCCAGGTACTGACCTGGCCCGACCATGCTTGACTACGGTGATCGGACGAGAACCAGTATGCGCATGGTGGTATGGTCGTAGGCAAAGGAAGAGCGGCTTGACGCTGATATCATTCGCAACAATAGACATGTTTTTCATTCTCTTCTGCCTAACAGACTAATATAACACTGAGCCTTTAGCAGTATTTTTGATCCTTTTATTTTGAAAGCTTTAGGAGTCGGCGAATCCTAAAACGATCGCAAAGAACTAGATAGTCCATATTTGATACGACTCAGCAACTTGTCTCTTTAATTCGAATTGCATAAGATTTTTAAATGTTTGTAGTATGGACAAGATCCAGATTCGGCAAAGTTCTATTTTCAATCAATAATTAGGACATCTAATAGTGAATACAACAAAACAAAAAACACCTGTCATATAATCTTTCAATATAACCCACCAGCAACTGTTATATGTTACGATATGCCATGCTATGTTAGGCTGTGTTATGTCATGTTAGCTATGTCACTCTGCTACCTCCTGTCGCGAGGTCTCTTTGTTTGAGTTGTTTGTAATTCTATGTTGTGTCATATTTCATGGGTTGTTTCTCTAAATGTATATCTAAATGTTGATAATATAACAGCCTCTTGGAAACTATTCCAAACGTTCGAACATTGTTTCAGTTGCCCAACAACTTACCATAGTTAATGTAAGCCAACTTTTCCTTTGTCATTTTGAGGAGGGGACTAGTGCGAGCGCAGGTCCCCACTACCAGAAATTTTACGTAAGTATGTAGGTAAGTATGAACTACATGTATGTAGGTAAGTATGAACTACATTCGCACGTCAATGCAAACCACTGCAATTCTTCTCATAACTCACATGGGGGAGCGTTTAGAGAAATATAACAGATTGCATCAAGATCGAAGACTTTTCATTGCATCAATTATGACAGCGGGGAACTTCCCGCATTTGTGAGAGCGCAGGGCTTGGCTCTGCGGAGAATTCGACACTCTTGGGGAGAAGGGTGGTGTGGTAATACAGGGAGCCTAGAACGTGGCGGCGTGCAGGAACTGACATCCAGGATAAATGGACGCGTCCAAGAAGACATTGCAATATCCATAATCGTAAGTAAGTATGTATTATTACAAATAACCGCATCTACTTTTACAAGCGAGACTTACCGTAATTAATAAATTAACTGTTTTATTTTATGCCAACACACATGCATGCTATTTTCGACTATTTTTGCTTGCATGACAGGACTATATAATTTGCGTAGACTTTCTGTCTCACCCTTGTCTTTGAAAACCCAGACAGAACATAGTTTAGTGTTGAGTACCTAATACGCTTTATATGCAGCATTTTTAATTTTTCAGATTATTTTTTATCTGAATACTATACTTTGACTATTTCCACTGCTTGTTCTTGGTTTATTCCCCTCTTACTTCAATCTACTTTGCATTACTGTTCCTCCCTTTTAATGAAATTTAACAAATCTCAACACACATACGATATTTCTCTAGTCTTCTAAAGTGCCCCAAAAGCTTTTGTCTTATTTCTGATACCAATAAAACTCTCTTCGCTGAGTTCCAGCATGTTAATGAGCGCAACAATTTAGACATCAATGTCTTGAAACTTAAAATAAAAATAAAAATGGAAGCCTACAACACCAGGTGTTCCCAGGCGGTCACCCATCTAGGTACTGACCTGGCCCGACCATGCTTGACTATGGTGATCGGACGAGAACCGGTGTACTCATGGTGGTATGGTTGTAGGCAAAGGAAGAGCGGCTTGATGCTGATATCATTCGCAACAATTGACATGTTTTTCATTCTCTTCGGTCTAACAGACTAATATGACACTGAACCTTTAGCAGTATTTTTGATCCTTTTATTTTGCGAGCTTTAGGCATCGGCGAATCCCAAAACGATCGCAAAGAACTAGATAGTCCATGTTTGATGCGACTCAGCAACTTGTCTCTTTAAGTCGAATTGCATAAGATTTTTAAATTTTTGTAGTATGGACAAGATCCAGATTCGACAAAGTTCTATTTTCAATCAATAATTAAGACATCTAATAGTGAATACAACAAAACCAAAACAAAAAACACCTGTCATACTAGAATCTTACAATATGTAAAAATTGCGGCGTTCATATAACTAAAGCAAGAAGGCTTGGGGAAAGTGGAAACATCGGTTTCAATGTATCTTAAAAGCTTTATTAAGCACCTGTTTCAGGCATAAATACATATATAATAAGCCCTCCCTTGTCTATTAAGCCCTCCAATTTTTATAAAATGAGGCTACAGGTTAAAACCAACGATTTAGTGATAGCTGTCGATTTATTTCATCTTGATATTGGAATGTCTAATTTTATATGCGGGAAGCTGAGAAAATTGTTCGGTAGTTTTGTCTTCAATATCTGCAGCCATCCTCGAGAGCTTTTACAGTATTAAGTTGCGATATGAGCTTCATTGACACTTTTAGCAACTATTTAAACACAAGAAAGTTGAAAATAAATAGACTGAATGAAAACAGTAACAGAACAATTTTTAAAAGCTGGAAACATTAATAAATCTAGTAGATGGAAGGATAGACTAAAATAGAAAACATTATAAGAAAGGAAATCTGTGTATGCCAGCTATACCATAAACCAAAACGGATTATTTATAAGCATTTGAATCAATCTTAAATGCAATTAAATGCGAAATTTTTTTCACAATTTAATTTTGCCTTTAGTGATTCAGTATGGAAGCTGAAAAGGCAGGAATAAAAGTGTTTTTAAAAATGTGTAAATTATTACTGTTTGGTTTCAGGCATAAAATGTTAACATAACACAAAAATATATTAATAAGTAAAAATATTAGAATAAGAGTGACATTCTGTTAAAAAAGAATTGTATGAATGTCTATATTTGTTACGACTTTTCACAAGATTGATACTATTGGGAGTCAAGCTACTGTTGTATGGCAATTTGTGTTGCAACTCAAGTCACAAAGATTAAGGAACAGAAATTGTGCATCTTGTCTTTGGAGACTGGACATATTTTGCAAACAAAAGCACAACATCTGTGCTTCATACAAGTGTTCAAGATGGTAAAGCAAGTTGTAAAATTGATGTTACAAACTTTAGTTGCAAGAGAAATTGTTTCTATAAAATGGGTGCTTTTAATCATCAATTAAATAAGATTGAATGTTGCGTCTCAACTGGTGTCCAGTTAGTAAAATGATTTCACTGAATGAATTGCATTAGGATTGATACTTTAAACAATTGGTGTTGTTTTTTAACAGCATGACCTCACAACCATACTATATAAGTCAGTTATACAGCAATATAAAATGTTTTATGTTAAAGTTCGGTATTATGCTTCTATGTCAATGAGTTTTTTCAGAACAGTGTCATATGTAATATGGACTGTCTCCAACTGGAGCACTTTTATTGTGAAGTTCTCTTTTGAGATGATGTTGATATCTTCTTTAAGTATCTTTGCAATTTTTGTAGCCATGTCGGTGTATACTGTTAGGCTGATTTCTTTTTTTGTGGTGATGGATTCAACAGCAAGTTTAAAATGCCACTGACTTTTGGCACGAGAAGCTTTTGTGTTCATTTTCAGAATGAACAAGAAGCAACTCCATTTTCCACATTTACTCATTTGGAGCAGGCAAAACAGCTTTGATAATTCATTATATTAGTGAGTCCAATGACTTCAACATCTTCTTCACATTCAGTGAATGATTGGAGATCATCTACTTTGGCAATTCGTACATCATATGGGGTTGTCTCCTTTATTTCTGCGATTTCAAGCTTTGGGCTATTGAGAAAAAGTTCATTGTTTCTCTTTTTCAAACAGAAATTCATAAATACATATGTTTTCCGTTCTGCATCTTGTCAGTGGTGTCCTCCAAAAAAACTACTTTAATGGATCCTGATGGGTCAGCAATAAAACCCTCCTGCTTTTTTAATGTGCCATTTGCAAGAGTTTGTTGTTTAATGGCTGATAAGCGTACAACGGATGCTTTAAGCATCACGAGTTGTTCATGACTGATTTGTGGTAGGATGCTAATTTGTATAAATTCTGCGGTGTTGACTGGATTTTTGTACTCAAAGTCAACTTCTGGCAAATTTTGTAGCATGGTTTCTTTATCGATAATGTAGCTTTGACAACCTGAAGATTGCTGCTTTACCTTGATATTTCTCAATTTTATTGGGCTCTTTTGACATTTTGTTGTCTCCGACTGGTTTTTCTTCTGGGGGGAAAAGCTTACTGCACGTAGAACCTGATCCTTGGTTTGAATTTTACAATCAAAATATCGGTAAGTGCCGTTGTTGGTTGTTTGTGAAACTGATTGAATAAAACCAGTAATGTCTTCACGGTTTGTCTGTAAAAAAATAAATGAAAATAAATACTGAGAATGCTAACCAGTGACAAAGAATGAGCCATGATTTTGATGAAAATTATTTCATGTGTGTGTAAATGCATCACACACACATGAAATAAACCAGTGAAGTTCATCACATGTATTAAATTACAAACATTGCTTAAAACTTGTCTTACCTCATTGTCTGCCATCTTTAACCTTCAGATATCTGTAAATTAAAAATATATAAGTGTGATACATTGTGATACAATATAAAAAGAACTAATGCGTATTTGGACTTAAATTATTTGCCAAAGTTTGCAAACGAGCTTCCTCTTTGACGCTGAAAGGAAAGTTCTTATTAGTACGTATTGACTGCAGTCTTTCAAAAGACATTGGTTCAATAATCAAATTTGATAATTTTCTTACTCGACTGATAGCCACATAAGATATACCTAAAACCTTTTCAGATTTTGCTATGTCAATCCAGGCTTTGTCTAATGTGAGACCTTGTGACTTGTGACTTGTGAATTGTCATTGCCCATGCAAGTTTTAATGGTACCTGTTGCCTTGAATGGTTGTCTTGTGAGAATTAATTCCCAGTCTTGCAAATTGGATTCAGCATTTCGCAAATTTAGAAGTTGACGAAAACTTGCATTCTCAGATGTTGCTCCATTCACTCTGAAATTAATGTCCAATTTTATGACAGCTTGAAAGGACATGTAGGCAATGTATCCTTGTTCTGAAATTGCATTTGATCTTCTCGAATCATATAAGCATTTGTCTCCAACTGGTGGTAAGTGTGCATGGTCTCCAAAACGCAAAATAGATTTACCACCAAACATCTCATCATGATATCCTGATGCTTGTCTGCATCGTTTATCAACCCAGCCAAAATTATACTGCCCTAACATGGAAAATTCATCAATTATTATATAATTGATGTCTCTCAGATCATTTTGTAGACTTATCAAAGAGTGGCCGGAAAGGTCTGTGTGGTGTTTTTGTGATACTGGAAGTTTTAGAAGGGAATGCAAGGTTATCCCCTTAATGTTAAACGATGCTTTACCAGTTGGAGCAGTTACTGCACACTTTGTACTCAATAACTGTCGAATGCAGTGAATTAAGTAGCTTTTGCCAGTGCCTTCAACACCGAGAATTATAAAATGTAATGGGCTATTGCCATCATTTCCAAAATGCGACTTTACAAAGTTGTAAGCAAACAGTTGCATATTAAACAAAGTAGATACATCAACGGCTGGGACAGATGAAATTTGTGGCAAATTATGCAAGTTTGATACCCAGTTGGGCATCTCACCAAGTTGCTGTGGAGTATAGTGAGATCTGTTTGCATGTGGATCAAAAGCAACCAAAGAACTTTCTTCTAATACTGATGTGACATTTGGATTTCGACTGGACAAAATCATCCGGTCTTCCTGGTGTAAATTGTTTATATCATCACCATCATTATCCAATTGCATTAGCTCCTCATCGTTTATGTATAACGTAACATTCTGAAAATCGTTTTGCCACTGTGGGACATGTTTTTCTGCATATGGCAACATCAAAAATTCATTCCACTTGTGAATGAAAACGAGGTTTGTGGAGTCACAATTATCCCAAGCATTATGTATTGTATCTTTTCAAGGCTTGAATTTTATCAATTGATATTTGCAATATAATGGATAATTTTTGTCTTTGAGATAGGAAGAGAAGTTTGGAAAAAATTTTGGAACAATGTTCTTACCTTGTTTCTCTAATTTGGTTTTTGTAGGTTTGAAAGTAGTTACAAATTGGGAAAAATTAAAATCCAAAATTTTTGGAATTGTCTTTGCATGTGATTCACGGTTTGCATATAAATCCAATAGTGATGCATTTGTGCTTACTTTTAGGTTATTGCCTCCTTTGGATAATCTGGGAGAGCCATCCAAACTTAGTGATATTACCTGAAATGTTGAGCTGTATAATTTCAAAGACATTAGGTGATACATGACTTGTTGAGAAGAAATGTCTCTTTCCCCTAACATTTTCATCATAATTTTTCTAAAAACGTTATTTGTATCAGAATTTTCAGATGTGTTTGACAAAATGTCATGAGGAATGAAATTGAAAGCAGGAGATTTTGTTTCTTCCTTTGTTGAATATTTAGATACTCAATGCATGCAAAATGGTCCATTACTATTTGTATGTCACAATTTGCTCTCCATCCTTGGAGTTGGAAATGCTGGTGTGAATTTATCCCCGGATCATTTCTTTGAGTAATAATCTTAGCTCTGTAATGAGGAACATTTTTCTGTTTATGTACTTTTTCAAACTCAAGTCTGGTTTCTTTGCACATTTCAAATGGAAAACCAAATCTGCATTCTTGTTTGGCTTCATCGGTTTTTGTCTTCAAGCCATAAGCTGTACTGCAGTGACTATGTCTTTGTACAGTGTTTACAAGATCAATGTTATCTTTTTCTTTCTGTTGATGTGTTTTCAAATCTTTTACGTTTGTTTGACAAGGGCGCTTTGTTGGTTTAACCCAAGTTTCACTGCTGTTCAGAGGATTAACTGTGGTAAGCAGCCAATCAGCATATTTTGTTACTTTTCTTTCGGCCAACTTACCATCATGTATAAAAAAATCATCTTCATCATTTGGAACAGTCAAATTTGTCTGGTTTTGTTCTGCCAGATATCCTTTTAGTGCCTTTTCAGTTAAATTACACAATCCTGGATCATTCTTTAGCTTTGCAACACCATGACAATGAATGCTTCCACGACCTTGGTATTCAAACCGGTACCAATGCCATTCTACATCAAGTGTATCATATAACCAAGATTTGAGGAATTTTTCCACTCTGTATGTGAAGAACCAATCAACAATATGGGGGTTATTAATTAAATTTTGCCTCCTTGAATAAGATTCTTGATCTGAAGATTCTCCAAAAAGAGAATGCAAGTCTGGCCAATGAAAATCAGCTGGAGAGAGAGTGAAAAAAAATGTTGGTGGGCCTGCATGCTGTATAAATATCGGTTAGACCTGGTTTAACCGCAGTTAATACCACCTGGGGAGGTGTCACTGTTGCTGGGGAGGGCGGTAGCGTGTCCACTTGTATTATCACGAGGTCACATCGGGTGACACCATGCTATCTAACTTGCTAGATCCCTTGAAATTATTCTGTTCAGCTTTCACGCCTTAAAATTAGAGCTGACCATTTCGTCTATGTGTTTTTTATCACGTCCGGCGTATTGGTGATATTTCCTCAGTGTTTTGGTCACACGATTTGTTCGCTGTGTTGGAATTTCGACTGTACAAGTTTTTATTCACGGATTCTTGTCAATTGGATCTCACCAAATTGCAAAAGCATTCGTTGACGGTTAGACCCTTCCATCTATCGTGGTTAACCCGTGGCTTCGGTTTGGTAGTGTCGAGAGCGTTTGGCAATCAGAGTTAATCGCTTCAAGCTTCAAGGAATGACAAGCAATTTCATTCCTTGTGGATCGGTGAGATCGTTCGTTTTATTTTTACTTAAGACTTTGGCGTTAGCAACCTTCTGAGTCCTCTCCCCCTGTGGCGAGGAAGAGAAGTTATCAGAAATTACTATGGGCCCATCTAGACGGGAGCAAACACAAGCATGCTCAAATTTTTGAGGGGATTAGCAAATAAGCACCTGAACTGAGCATCGCTGCCCGTGTAGATGGTCATTTTCTTATCATTTTTTGTGAGCACGATTTTGAGGACATATGAAGAAGCCGCTTGGCCAGTTCTTATTTCTATTGTTTCACTAATCTTGCCTGTCATGATGAATTATTTTGTCTCCTATTCGATGCACACATCGCGGGTGTAATTTGTTTGTCGCGCAGGAAGCCAAAATGTCGGACGAGGAATATATTAGGTTTCTCCCTTGTTTATATTCTCAAGCAAAGTAGAGATATCAGAATGCATAGCTTTGTGTCAGTTGCTGCTAACATGTTAACATAAAAAAAAAAACAAAAAAAACAAACTATCCAATGCAGATCACAGCAATCAGGCAGTTCAACAATATGTATACAATCTTGTTGTTCAAAATACTGATCTTGACAATCTTCAAAGAATTCATCGTTATCTTCCACGTCATTGAATTTGTTGTTTTGCAATACGTCGAAAGCCAGCCATTTGATAGAAGTTTAAATGTTGTTTGCATGTGTTGTTTTTTGAATGAGTTTGTATTTGAATGGAACAATGTGCGCGACCATGATATCCATGTTTACATGTTAATTTGCTTGTGGCTGATAGGTCTTATTTGATGAGAATAGACCCTGTTGCAAAAATTGGAACATTTCAAGTCGGATACGCATTAATTAGATAATTGCATTATGCAACACGCTGGGTTAGACGGCCTTGGTCATGTTTCAAGCTCTTGTGTAGATGGGCCCTATGACCTTGATTTTAATTATAGTCAGCTTGATTTTTGGTGATTTTCTTTTCTCTTTGTTGCCTGCTCCAGTGACTCTTACACCATTGAACTTTTACGTTCAGCAGTTCGGCAAGTCTTCACCAGGTCAGTTCAGGCTGATAACTGATCTATCGTCTCCACATTCCCATAGCGTGAATGACTTGATCGCACAATCTGAGGCAGCTGTTTCTTATGCGGGTATCCCAGAAGCAATTTCTCTTAGTCTGCAGTTGGGAACAGGGGCACTAATAGCTAAGTTCGATACTCAACGGGCATATCAACGGTTGCCTGTGTGTCCAGAGCATCGCCATTTGCTGGGTATGTGCTGGAAAGGAAGTTTTTTACATCACTTTAACATTGCTTTTTGGTTTGCGGTCAGCCCCAAGGATTTTTACTCGGTTTGCGGATAGTTTACGCTTCATTCTCAGGCATGAAGCGAATATTCTGCATGTTCAGCATTACCAAGATGATTTCTTTCTGGCTGGTCAAGCGGTCTCTCCGCTGTGCGAGAGGAATTTGCAACATTGAACTTTGCAACCCACTTTGACAAGATTTACAGCAAGGCTACTGGAAGGTTGAATCTACTTCGACGTATCAGGAGCTCCATTGACTGTTCGAGTGCTGAAAAAATATATCGCACAATGATAATGCCTGTCTTTGGGTACTGTGGCTCGCTGTCCCTCGGATGGTCTCCATCATATAAAAAAAGAATCGAAAGTCTCGAGCGTAGAAGCCTTGATGTGATTAGATCTACCAGTGCTGCGTCTGTCAGCTTGCGTGTGCCAAGTATCAAGGCAGGTGTGAAAAGGAGATCCTGTAGTTTGATATTTGATACCTTACAAGGCAATATCTGTTGTGCAATAAAAGATTATTTCGTTAAAAATGTTCATGGCAAAAATACAAGAAACGATCAACATCTCGTTAAGTTGCCTCAAGTGAAGACAACATTTGGACGCAAAGGATTTTATTATCTGGCCGGGAAAGAATTTAATGACTTGCCGCTCACTGCCAGAAAATTTAAATCTAGGCTACTCTTTAGACGATTTTTAGAAAACCATTTTATTTGATTTGAAAATTAATTTTATCTTTGGACTGGTATAGACTTAGTTTTTAGCTATATTTACTATTGACTTATCAATTTTTAAGAATCAGGACCCTAATGATAACAGTACATATTGTACTGATAGGTTATCCTGTAAAAATATTCGAATATTATTATTATTATTATTAAAAGTGTTTTGCCCTTTGCAAACTTTTGGGTGTTCCATTCGCAGTAGATAAAACTGATTTAGGCTGTGTGTTCGATACTGAAGCTTTGGAATTGTGTTTACCGGATGAGAGGATCATTAAGATCAGAGCACAGTTGAGTTCTTGGGATCACCGAAAATCTGGTACCAAGCTTGACTTGTTATCATTCATTGGCAGCCGTCAACATTGTTGTCAAGCCATTGTTCTTGGTAGGACTTTTCTTAGGCGTTTGATTGACAGGGCCTCTTCGGCAGCTGAATGGCATCATTTTGTCTGGCTGTCCATCCGGGCACGGGATGATCTTGCTTGGTGGTTTAAGCTAGTGCTCGCCTGGAATGGTACAAACTTATTTCTTTTTCCTTCATGGGACAGCATTCCCTGCCTTTTTGTGATATCTGCTTCATTAATGTGAGTGGTCGCTATGTCCTTGCGTCTGGCTGCTGCTTTTGCACCTTATAATGCCTTTGGGCCATGCTTTTGCCTGCTAGCCTTTGTTATGTATGCATGCCATGTATTTGCCTTCGGGCCATGCCTATATTATCATAATAATACTAATGATAAGTTTGGTTTTCGGGCCATTCATCTGCCTTCCGGCCTTGCTTTGCTTTCGAACCTAGCTGGGACCCTTGGGCCATACTGTTGCCTTCGGGCCTTTGATCATGCCTTCGGGCCATGCCTTTGCCTTCATCTACATCTACATATTAATCGGCAAAACCTATAAGGCATCACACTGATAGCCTACATAACAAAGGCCTACTAGCGTTTGTTATGCATGCGTGCCCTGTACTTTGCCTTTGGGCCATGTGTATATTATCATAATAAAAATATTGATCAGTTTGGTCTTCGGGCCTTTCGTCTGCCTTCGGGCCTTGCTTTTGCTTTTGGACCTTGCTGGGGCCTTCGGGCCATGCTGTTGCCTTTGGGCCTTTTATAATTCCTTCGGGCCATAATTTTGCCTTCTAGCCTTTGTTATTATGTATGCATGCCATGTATTTTGCCTTCGGGCCATGCATATATTATCATAATAATACCAATGATAAGTCTGGTCTGCAGGCGATTCGTCTGCCTTTGGGCCTTCCTTTTGCCTTCAGGCCTTGCTTTTGCGTGAGATCGGTGAGATCGTTCGTTTTATTTTTACTTAAGACTTTGGCGTTAGCAATCTTCTGAGTCCTCTCCCCCTGTGGCGAGGAAGAGAAGTTATCAGAAATTACTATGGGCCCATCTAGACGGGAGCAAACACAAGCATGCTCAAATTTTTGAGGGGATTAGCAAATAAGCACCTGAACTGAGCATCGCTGCCCGTGTAGATGGTCATTTTCTTATCATTTTTTGTGAGCACGATTTTGAGGACATATGAAGAAGCCGCTTGGCCAGTTCTTATTTCTATTGTTTCACTAATCTTGCTTGTCATGATGAATTATTTTGTCTCCTATTCGATGCACACATCGCGGGTGTAATTTGTTTGTCGCGCAGGAAGCCAAAATGTCGGACGAGGAATATATTAGGTTTCTCCCTTGTTTATATTCTCAACCAAAGTAGAGATATCAGAATGCATAGCTTTGTGTCAGTTGCTGCTAACATGTTAACATAAAAAAAAACAAAAAAAACAAACTATCCAATGCAGATCACAGCAATCAGGCAGTTCAACAATATGTATACAATCTTGTTGTTCAAAATACTGATCTTGACAATCTTCAAAGAATTCATCGTTATCTTCCACGTCATTGAATTTGTTGTTTTGCAATACGTCGAAAGCCAGCCATTTGATAGAAGTTTAAATGTTGTTTGCATGTGTTGTTTTTTGAATGAGTTTGTATTTGAATGGAACAATGTGCGCGACCATGATATCCATGTTTACATGTTAATTTGCTTGTGGCTGATAGGTCTTATTTGATGAGAATAGACCCTGTTGCAAAAATTGGAACATTTCAAGTCGGATACGCATTAATTAGATAATTGCATTATGCAACACGCTGGGTTAGACGGCCTTGGTCATGTTTCAAGCTCTTGTGTAGATGGGCCCTATGACCTTGATTTTAATTATAGTCAGCTTGATTTTTGGTGATTTTCTTTTCTCTTTGTTGCCTGCTCCAGTGACTCTTACACCATTGAACTTTTACGTTCAGCAGTTCGGCAAGTCTTCACCAGGTCAGTTCAGGCTGATAACTGATCTATCGTCTCCACATTCCCATAGCGTGAATGACTTGATCGCACAATCTGAGGCAGCTGTTTCTTATGCGGGTATCCCAGAAGCAATTTCTCTTAGTCTGCAGTTGGGAACAGGGGCACTAATAGCTAAGTTTTGAGGAATTTGCAAAAGTGTTTTGCCCTTTGCAAACTTTTGGGTGTTCCATTCGTAGTAGATAAAACTGATTTAGGCTGTGTGTTCGATACTGAAGCTTTGGAATTGCGTTTACCGGATGAGAGGATCATTAAGATCAGAGCACAGTTGAGTTCTTGGGATCACCGAAAATCTGGTACCAAGCTTGACTTGTTATCATTCATTGGCAGCCGTCAACATTGTTGTCAAGCCATTGTTCTTGGTAGGACTTTTCTTAGGCGTTTGATTGACAGGGCCTCTTCGGCAGCTGAATGGCATCATTTTGTCTGGCTGTCCATCCGGGCACGGGATGATCTTGCTTGGTGGTTTAAGCTAGTGCTCGCCTGGAATGGTACAAACTTATTTCTTTTTCCTTCATGGGACAGCATTCCCTGCCTTTTTGTGATATCTGCTTCATTAATGTGAGTGGTCGCTATGTCCTTGCGTCTGGCTGCTGCTTTTGCACCTTATAATGCCTTTGGGCCATGCTTTTGCCTGCTAGCCTTTGTTATGTATGCATGCCATGTATTTGCCTTCGGGCCATGCCTATATTATCATAATAATACTAATGATAAGTTTGGTTTTCGGGCCATTCATCTGCCTTCGGGCCTTGCTTTGCTTTCGAACCTAGCTGGGACCCTCGGGCCATGCTGTTGCCTTCAGGCCTTTGATCATGCCTTCGGGCCATGCCTTTGCCTTCATCTACATCTACATATTAATCGGCAAAACCTATAAGGCATCACACTGATAGCCTACATAACAAAGGCCTACTAGCGTTTGTTATGCATGCGTGCCCTGTACTTTGCCTTTGGGCCATGTGTATATTATCTTATCATAATAAAAATATTGATCAGTTTGGTCTTCGGGCCTTTCGTCTGCCTTCGGGCCTTGCTTTTGCTTTTGGACCTTGCTGGGGCCTTCGGGCCATGCTGTTGCCTTTGGGCCTTTTATAATGCCTTCGGGCCATAATTTTGCCTTCTAGCCTTTGTTATTATGTATGCATGCCATGTATTTTGCCTTCGGGCCATGCATATATTATCATAATAATACCAATGATAAGTCTGGTCTGCAGGCCATTCGTCTGCCTTCGGGCCTTCCTTTTGCCTTCAGGCCTTGCTTTTGCGTTCGGACCTTGCTGGGGCCTTCGGGCCGTGCTGTTGCCTTCTAGTCTTTGTTATGTCTGTGTGCCATGTATTTTGCCTCCGGGCCATGCGTATATGATCATAATAATGCTAATGATAAGTTTGGTCTTCGGGCTATTTGTTGCCTTCGGGCCACTCGTCCATTATCATAATAATACTAACCGTAAGTTTGGTCTTCGGGCCATTCGTCTTCCTTTGGGCCTTGCTTTTGCCTTCGGGCCATGCATATATTATCATAATAATACCAATGATAAGTCTGGTCTGTGGGCCATTCGCCTGCCTTCGGGCATTGCTTTTGCCTTCAGGCCATGCATATATTTTCATAACAATACTAATGCTAAGTTTGGTCTCCGGGCCATTCGTCTGCCTTCGGGCCTCGCTTTTGCCTTCGGGCCATGCATATATTATCATAATAATACTAATGGTAAGTTTTGTTTTCGGGCCATTTGTTTGCCTTCGGGCCTTGTTTTTGCCTCCGGGCAATGCGTATATTATGATAATAATACTAATGATAAGTTTGGTCTTCAGGCCATGCCGTTGCCTTCGGGCCACGCTGTTGCCTTCAGGCTATGCTGTTGCCTGGGGGCCATGCTGTTGCCTTCGGGCCATGCTGTATGCCTTTGGGCCATGCTGTTGCCTTCGGGCCATGCTGTTGCCTTCGGGCCATGCTGTATGCCTTCGGGCCATGCTGTTGCCTTGGGGTCATGCCGTTGCCTTCGGGCCATGCTGTTGCCTTCGGGCCATGCTGTATGCCTTCGGGCCATGCTGTCGCCTTTGGACCATGCTGTTGTCTTCGGGCCATGCTGTATGCCTTCGGGCCATGCTGTTGCCTTCGGGCCATGCTTTTGCCTTCAGGCTATGCTGTTGCCTTCGGGCCTTCTTTGCTCCTTCTTCTGTCTTGCTCTTAGCTTATCTGTCTTTCCCTTTCTTCTACCGCTCGGGGTCCGTTCCTGGCTCTAGTGGGTTGGGGAAGGCCGTTATTGCTAGGTTTTCTAGGCTTAGTAGTTAGTGTTCGGTGATTGATGGGTACACTGGCACGTCCTTTGGCGGGAAAAGTATTTTCCTGGGCAATAACCGATCTTAAGGCTAGTTTTTGCTCAGGCAGTTTAAGGGCTAACGCACGAACGCCCACTTCCTGAGACAGGTGAGTATTGAATATCGGTTAGACCTGGTTTAACCGCAGTTAATACCACCTGGGCGAGGTGTCACTGTTGCTGGGGAGGGCGGTAGTGTGTCCACTTGTATTATCACGAGGTCACATCGGGTGACACCATGCTATCTAACTTGCTAGATCCCTTGAGATTATTCTGTTCAGCTTTCACGCCTTAAAATTAGAGCTGACCATTTCGTCCCCACCCTGGGTTTCCCTCCCTCCCCCTTTCTTTACATTCTGCTGTGTTCTATTCCTTCTTTATCTTAACTTTTGCATATTTCTCGACTCCATCCTTTTCTTTTCCTTTCTCCTTTTTTCTCCCTTCCTTATCCCGCAGTTTTTCGCTGCGGTGACAGGTGCGTTGGCGGGAAAAGTGTTTTCCTGGGCAATCACCGACCTTAAGGCTAGTTTTTGCTCAGGCAGTTTAAGGGCTAACGCACAAACGCCCACTACCTGACACAGGTGAGTATTAATTGCTTTGAAGTCTGAGCGAATTTTCATCCAATATGCAGGTGTACCTGTAAGATTGCTTGAATACCGTTGCATCTTGCTGATTAAAGTTTGACATGAACTGGATTTTGCCATGCTTAATAATTCACCTCTTGTCATTTCAGTTTCACCAGGATTTTGCTTAATGAAAATACTGGATTTCTGCAAAGCTCGTTTTCATCTAATCATGTCATAAGCCCAGAAACTGAAACGTGGGGATTTCGAGACAATTCGCCCCCAGACCATTTCGCCCCCTAACTGATTCGCCCCAATCCCTGGTCGATTCGCCCTCATCTCTGGTCGATTCGCCCTCATCTCGTTACCAATTCGCCCTCATACCAGTTCGCCCCCTACTGATTATATTTCTGAATTCTCCTATATATGAGACATAAATATAAATTAAGGATAATATTTGTATTTTCATTTGACTTCTGAGTCGGTCAACATCTGATATCTGATGTTCTTGCTAACTTGCTCAGGAAAGTTTGATAGGTGGGCAATTTAGGCCAAGGTAAATTCGCATTTGGCCGTGCGCAAAACCATTTCATCAGTTCTTAAAAAATTGTTTATCATTGTTTCTTGCAACATCAAGTTGTGTTAGAGTATTTAAATTACATATTAATGAACAGAAAATCAATTACAATCGTTTCCCGTGTGAACGCAGTATATCGTATCGTAAACGGATCAAAATGAACGGAGCCAAATAAAAACGGTGTCGTGTGAACAAGGCCTTAATTTACAATTCGCGATTATGATTCCGTATTTCGTTTTGTTTTAAAACACTTTCGCTAATAGTATAACTTTGAACTTCATTAACAACAGGATTTCATTGAAGAATGTGTTGATAAACAAATAAGGGGACGCACTAACATATTTGATCTCTCTGGGGGCGAACTGACCAACACCGCAAAATCAATAGAGGGCGAATCGGTTATCTCGAGGGGGCGAATCGACCAACTTAGGGGCGAACAATAGGGGCGGACTGGTTTGGGGGCGAAACGTCCTGTTACCAACGTGGGTGTGAAGCAAATGGAAAAAACCATTCACTCTCTACTTTGTATGCATACTTTAACAGGTGACAAATTTGTTTATAGAATGGTACTTCCCTTGTGGACAGCAGAGTTGGTTGGGTCTGTAATGCCATATGGAAATAAAGAAGGGAAGCTCATTGTTGCTAGATAATTTGTTGTATACTCACTTAATGGTTGCTCAGACAAAGCAGGCCAGTCAATTATGTGCTTGTGTATTTCATCAATCAAAGCATATTGTTTCTGTGTTTGACGCTCTGGCAAAATCACAAATGAATTGAATTGTGTATTCACATCATGTATGTTATCTTCTTCCTTAATTGGACCATCGTCAATAACTTTTTCAAAAAATGCATCATTGCATTCACTGAAAGCAAATCTCAGGTCTGAAGGGAGGCCATTGTCTGGCAAACTGTGGAGAACAAGATAATCTCAATATCTTTGTAACATTTGTTATTCATTTTTAACCAAACAAGGGCATTTTCAACCCTTGATCTCCGAACATTTGCATCCTTGGCAAAATCACCTTTACCTTTCATCTTCACAATTATGACTGAAATTTCAGATGGAAGGTGAGGCAACTTTTTTGCAATTTGGTTGACATTTTGTGAAAAATTTATGCAGTGACCACTGTATGCTCTTTGACCACCTGGTTTTACATACACTTGCATAATGGAAAGGGCCCTGCTAATAAGCATCTCTTCAACCTGACTAAGGCCACAAAGGACTGAAGGAATGGGTTGAGGTACAGTACCATTTTCAACAGAAAATAGACGTGGACTTTTTTTGTCAAGCTGACAACGTTTGTAAACAACTCTTTTGTGAGCAGGAGTGGTTTGCGGACGGCCAAGCCTCTAAACAAAGAATACATTGTAAAATAGATAAATCTATGTTAGAGTGGAAATGATCCAGATTTTTTATTGCCCATGGTTGTTCATTAATGTGGCCGAATTCGTAAACATCAAATGATTGCAGATAATCACTCTTTTTCAAATAGGGTATTTTAGTTAATTCCATTTTACGGTTTTTTAGCAAGAAATTTTTAAGAGCTTCTTAACATCAATTTTTTGTTTAGAATTAACATTATTTTGATCAGATGTTACATTTTTGGGCTCTTCCTCCAAAATTAAAAAGGAAGAAAGGCAATCACTTTCACTGGGGTTGTTTTTCTTGATTTTATTTGCCCTGACAGAATCAATTTCATTTTGTCTCTCATGAGAGAGCCTATTTTTAACATCAAGTCTAATACTGAATTTTACAGGCACAA
Organism: Sanderia malayensis; assembly: GCA_013076295.1. Classification (NCBI taxonomy): domain Eukaryota; kingdom Metazoa; phylum Cnidaria; class Scyphozoa; order Semaeostomeae; family Pelagiidae; genus Sanderia; species Sanderia malayensis. The sequence goes on from RQOL01000833.1 coordinate 116,386, forward strand.
CTTCAAATGAATAATTGTTGAGGCAAAAACAAAGAGAGTAGATATGGCTTTTAAGATCATCAAGATCAGCAAAGCTTAATAATACAGAGCTTTCGTCTTCTGATGGCAACCCAAACTCGTTTCTTGAATGACTATCAAATAAGTAATAGCAGTTGCTTGAACATTAAAAAAAATGGCCATCATATAGCCATAAATCGTCAAAATACATTTTTCAGAATGTGTGAAGGCAGTCATCAAGGCATCTCGAAGAGGCAAAAATGGCGGACCTTCTGCTGCTGGTTCGGGTTGATAATCGGGATGGCCTAAACCTTGGTAAAAAGTTTGGAAAACTATGTTTAGAAACACACCATTGCATGTTACTTGTGTGGGTAAATTACTAACAAGTAAAGTAGTAGCATTCGGAATTAAATTGCTAAGTAAAGCATGTAAATACATGCGATTTCCTTTGACGAGAATTTAGTCGATTGAGCCAGTTGTCCATGTGGTCACACAGACACTGCATGATATTAGGAGAGCCCAGAGGGCCATGTAAGCACATTGGCGGCCTTATGAAACTTCCTCAAAATTACGACTGCCTTGGTGAACGTCTCCACGCAAGCAGAAAAGCATCATAACCAAAAATAAGGCTAAGTACCTTTATAAAACTCCAACTTGATCTTGACTGGAAAACTGCTACACGCCCACAGCTTCTTTGATTCGATTACGATGGAGCAAGCAAAGCAAGGGGTCTGTCCGAAAAATGCTGTTGTGCCCCCCATCAGTTACCTTTGTTTGAGCAAGCAATCAATGTCGAATACTCAAATCACATCACAGGCAGCCCCGACGTCATGTATTGTTAACTAGCCAATAATGGAGCGTTTTAAATATAGAACACCCAAGTTTTCCCTTGGCATTCAGGGATAAGAAACGCCTTCGCTTCGCTTCGCCGCAATAATCTTTCAATGTAATCCACCAGCAACTGTGATATGTTATGTTATGCTATGCTATGTTAGGCTGTGTTATGTCATGTTATGTATGTCACTCTGCCACCTCCTGTCGCGAGGTCTCTTTGTTTGAGTTGTTTGTAATTCTATGTTGTGTCATATTTCATGGGTTGTTTCTCTAAACGTATATCTAAATGTTGGTAATATAACAGCCTCTTGGAAACTATTCCAAACCTTCGAACATTGTTTCAGTTGCCCAACAACTTACCATAGTTAAAGTAAGCCAACTTCTCCTTTATCAGTTTGAGGAGGGGACTAGCGCGAACGCAGGTCCCCACTACCAGAAATTTTACGTATGTATGTAGGTAAGTATGAACTACATGTATGTAGGTAAGTATGAACTACATGCGCACGTCAATGCAAACCACTGCAATTCTTTTCATAACTCACACAAGGGCGCGTTTAGAGAAATATAACAGATTGCATCAAAATAGAAGACTTTTCATTAGATCGATTATAACACTGGGGAACTGCCCACATTTGTGAGAGCGCGGGGCGTGACTCTGCAGAGAATTCGACACTTATGGGGGGAAGGGTGCTACAGGGGCCCTAAAACGTGGCGACATGCAGGAACTGACATCCAGGAGAAATGGAGGCTTCCAAGAAGACATTGCAATACCCATTATCGTAAGTACGTATGTATTATTACAAATAACCGCATCCACTTTTACCAGCGACAGTTACTGTAATTAATAAACTAATTGTTTTATCTTATGCCGACACACATGCACACTACTTTTGACTATTTTTGATTGCATGACATGACTATATAATTTGCATGGACTTTCTGTCCCACCCTTGTTATTGAAAATCCAGACAGAACATAGTTTAATGGTGAGTACCTAATACGCTTTATATGCAGCATTTTTAACTTTTCAGATTATTTATTTATCTGAATAGTATACTTTGACTTTTTCCACGGCTTGTTCTTCGTTTATTCCCTTCTTACTTCAATGTACTTTGCATTTCTGTTCCTCCCTTTTAATGAAATTTAACAATTCTCAACACACATACAATATTTCCCTAGTCTTCTAAAGTGCCCCACAAGCTTTTTTCTTATTTCTGATACCATTAAAACTCTCTTTGCTGAGTTCCAGCATGTTAATGTGCGCAACGATGTAGCCATCAATGTCTTGAAACTCCAAATAAAAATAAAAATGGAAGCCTACAACACCAGGTGCTCCCAGGCGGTCACCCATCCAGGTACTGACCTGGCCTGATCATGCTTGACTACGGTGATCGGACAAGAACCGGTATACTCATGGTGGTATAGTCGTAGGCAAAGGAAGAGCGGCCTGACGCTGATATCATTCGCAACAATTGACATGTTTTTCATTCTCTTTGGCCTAACAGACTAATATGACACTGAACCTTTAGCAGTATTTTGGATGCTTTTATTTTGAAAGCTTTAAGAGTCGGCGTCGGCGAATCCTAAAACGATTGCAAAGAACTAAATAGTCTATGTTTGATACGACTCGGCAACTTGTCTCTTTAATTCGAATTGCATAGGAATTTTAAATTTTTGTAGTATGGACAAGATCCAGACTCGACAAAGTTCCATTTTCAATCAATAATTAAGACATCTAATAGTGAATACAACAAAACCAAAACAAAAAAAACCTGTCATATAATCTTTCAATGTAATCCACCAGCAACTGTTATATGTTATGTTATGCTATGCTATGTTAGGCTGTGTTATGTCATGTTAAGTATGTCACTCTGCTACCTCCTGTCGCGAGGTCTCTTTGTTTGAGTTGTTTGTAATTCTATGTTGTGTCATATTTCATGGGTTGTTTCTCTAAATGTATATCTAAATGTTGATAATATAACAGTCCCTTGGAAACTATTCCAAACCTTCGAACATTGTTTCAGTTGCCCAACAACTTACCATAGTTAAAGTAAGCCAACTTCTCCTTTATAAGTTTGAGGAGGGGACTAGCGCGAACGCAGGTCCCCACTACCAGAAATTTTACGTATGTATGTAGGTAAGTATGAACTACATGTATGTAGGTAAGTATCAACTACATGCGCACGTCAATGCAAACCACTGCAATTCTTCTGATAACTCACACGAGTGAGCGTTTAGAGAAATATAAAAGATTGCATCAAAATAGAAGACTTTTCATTAGATCGATTATAACACTGGGGAACTGCCCACATTTGTGAAAGCGCGGGACGTGGCTCTGCAGAGAATTCGACACTTATGGGGGGAAGGGTGGTACAGGGGCCCTAAAACGTGGCGACATGCAGGAACTGACATCCAGGAGAAATGGAGGCTTCCAAGAAGACATTACAATACCCATTATCGTAAGTAAGTATGTATTATTACAAATAACCGCATCCACTTTTACAAGCGACAGTTACTGTAATTAATAAACTAATTGTTTTATCTTATGCCGACACACAGGCACACTATTTTTGACTATTTTTGATTGCATGACATGACTATATAATTTGCGTAGACTTTCTGTCCCACCCTTGTCGTTGAAAATCCAGACAGAACATAGTTAAATGGTGAGTACCTAATACGCTTTATATGCAGCATTTTTAACTTTTCAGATTATTTATTTATCTGAATAGTATACTTTGACTTTTTCCACTGCTTGTTCTTGGTTTATTCCCTTTTTACTTCAATGTACTTTGCATTTCTGTTCCTCCCTTTTAATGAAATTTAACAATTCTTAACACACATACAATATTTCTCTAGTCTTCTAAAGTGCCCCAAAAGCTTTTTTCTTATTTCTGATACCAATAAAACTCTCTTCGCTGAGCTCCAGCATGTTAATGAGCGCAACGATTTAGCCAACAATGGCTTGAAACTTAAAATAAAAATAAAAATGGAAGCCTACAACACCAGGTGTTCCCAGGCGGTCACCCATCCAGGTAATGACCTGGCCTGACCATGCTTGACTAGGGTGATCGGACAAGAAGCGGTATACTCATGGTGGTATGGTCGTAGGCAAAGGAAGAGCGGCTTGACGCTGATATCATTCGCAACAATTGACATGTTTTTCATTCTCTTCGGCCTAACAGACTAATATGACACTGAACCTTTAGCAGTATTTTTGATGCTTTTATTTTGAAAGCTTTAGGAGTCGGCGTTGGCGAATCCTAAAACGATCGCAAAGAACTAGATAGTCCATGTTTGATACGACTCAGCAACTTGTCTCTTTAATTCGAATTGCATAGGAATTTTAAATTTTTGTAGTATGGACAAGATCCAGATTCGACAAAGTTCTATTTTCAATCAATAATTAAGACATCTAATAGTGAATACAACAAAACCAAAACAAAAAAAACCTGTAATATAATCTTTCAATGTAATCCACCAGCAACTGTTATATGTTATGTTATGCTACGCTATGTTAGGCTGTGTTATGTCATGTTATGTATGTCACTCTGCTACCTCCTGTCGCGAGGTCTCTTTGTTTGAGTTGTTTGTATTTCTATGTTGTGACATATTATATGGGCTGTTTCTCTTAATGTATATCTAAATGTTGATGATATAACAGCCTCTAGGAAACTATTCCAAACCTTCAAACATTGTTTCAGTTGCCTAACAATATATCATGGTTAAAGTAAGCCAACTTTTCCTTTATCACTTTGAAGAGGGGACTAGTGCGGTTGCAGGTCCCCACCACCAGAACTTTTACGTATGTATATAGGTAAGTATGAACTACTTGTATGTAGGTAAGTATGAACTACATGCGCAGGTCAATGCAAACCACTGCAATTCTTCTCATAACTCACACGAGAGAGCGTTTACAGAAATATAACAGATTGCATGAACATCGAAGACTTTTCATTTGATCAATTGTGACAGTGGGGAACTGCCGGCATTTGTGAGAGTGTGGGGCATGGCTCTGCAGAGAATTAGACACTTATGGGGGGAGGGTGGTGTGGTAATACAGTGGGCCTAAAACATGGCGACATGCTGGAACTGACATCCAGGAGAAATGGAGGCGTCCAAGAAGACATTGCAATATCCATTATCGTAAGTAAGTATGTATTATTACAAATAACCGCATTTACTTTTACAAGCGACAGTTATCGTAATTAATAAATTAATTGTTTTATGTTATGCCGACACACATGCATACTATTTTCGACTATTTTTGATTGCATGACATGACTATATAATTTGCGTAGACTTTCTGTCCCACCCTTGTTATTGAAAATCCAGACAGAACATAGTTTAATGGTGAGTACCTAATACGCTTTATATGCAGCATTTTTAACTTTTCAGATTATTTATTTATCTGAATAGTATACTTTGACTTTTTCCACTGCTTGTTCTTGGTTTATTCCCTTCTTACTTCAATGTACTTTGCATTGCTGTTCCTCCCTTTTAATAACATTTAACAATTCTCAACACACATACAATATTTCTCTAGTCTTCTAAAGTGCCCCAAAAGCTTTTTTCTTATTTCTCATACCAATAAAACTCTCTTCGCTGAGTTCCAGCATGTTAATGAACGCAACGATTTAGCCATCAATGTCTTGAAACTTAAAATAAAAATAAAAATGGAAGCCTACAACACCAGGTGTTCCCAGGCGGTCACCCATCCAGGTACTGACCAGGCCCGACCATGCTTGACTACGGTGATCGGACAAGAACCGGTATATTCATGGTGGTATGGTCGTAGGCAAAGGAAGAGCGGCTTAAAGCTGATATCATTCGCAACAATTGACATGTTTTTCATTCTCTTCGGCCTAACAGACTAATATGACACTGAACCTTTAGCAGAATTTTTGATTCTTTTATTTTGAAAGCTTTAGGAGTCGGAGTCGGCGAATCCTAAAACGATCGCAAAGGACTAGATAGTCAATGTTTGATACGACTCAGCAACTTGTCTCTTTAATTCGAATTGCATAAGAATTTTAAATTTTTTTAGTATGGACAAGATCCAGATTCGACAAAGTACTATTTTCAATCAATAATTAAGACATCTAATAGTGAATACAACAAAACCAAAACAAAAAAAACCTGTCATATAATCTTTTAATGTAATCCACCAGCAACTGTTATATGTTATGTTATGCTATGCTATGTTAGGCTGTGTTATGTCATGTTATGTATGTCACTCTGCTACCTCCTGTCGTGAGGTCTCTTTGTTTGAGTTGTTTGTAATTCTATGTTGTGTCATATTTCATGGGTTGTTTCCCTAAATGTATATCTAAATGTTGATAATATAACAGCCTCTTGGAAACTATTCCAAACCTTCGAACATTGTTTCAGTTGCCCAACAACTTACCATAGTTAAAGTAAGCCAACTTCTCCTTTATAAGTTTGAGGAGGGGACTAGCGTGAACGCAGGTCCCCACTACCAGAAATTTTACGTATGTATGTAGGTAAGTATGAACTACATGTATGTAGGTAAGTATCAACTACATGCGCACGTCAATGCAAACCACTGCAATTTATCTGATAACTCACACGAGGGAGCGTTTAGAGAAATATAACAGATTGCATCAAAATAGAAGACTTTTCATTAGATCGATTATAACACTGGGGAACTGCCCACATTTGTGAGAGCGCGGGGCGTGGCTCTGCAGAGAATTCGACACTTATGGGGGGAAGGGTGGTACAGGGGCCCTAAAACGTGGCGACATGCAGGAACTGACATCCAGGAGAAATGGAGGCTTCCAAGAAGACATTACAATACCGATTATCGTAAGTAAGTATGTATTATTACAAATAACCGCATCCACTTTTACAAGTGACAGTTACTGTAATTAATAAACTAATTGTTTTATCTTATGCCGACACACATGCACACTATTTTTGACTATTTTTGATTGCATGACATGACTATATAATTTGCGTAGACATTCTGTCCCACCCTTGTCGTTTAAAACCCAGACAGAACATAATTAAATGGTGAGTACCTAATACGCTTTATATGCAGCATTTTTAACTTTTCAGATTTTTTATTTATCTGAATAGTATACTTTGACTTTTTCCACTGCTTGTTCTTGGTTTATTCCCTTTTTACTTCAATGTACTTTGCATTTCTGTTCCTCCGTTTTAATGAAATTTAACAATTCTCAACACACATACAATATTTCTCTAGTCTTCTAAAGTGCCCCAAAAGCTTTTCTCTTATTTCTGATACCAATAAAACTCTCTTCGCTGAGCTCCAGCATGTTAATGAGCGCAACGATTTAGCCATCAATGTCTTGAAACTTAAAATAAAAATAAAAACGGAAGCCTACAACACCAGGTGTTCCCTGGCGGTCACCCATCCAGGTACTGACCTGGCCTGACCATGCTTGACTACGGTGATCGGACAAGAACCGGTATACTCATGGTGGTATGGTCGTAGGCAAAGGAAGAGCGGCTTGATGCTGATATCATTCGCAACAATTCACATGTTTTTCATTCTCTTCGGCCTAACAGACTAATATGACACTGAACCTTTAGCAGAATTTTTGATTCTTTTATTTTGAAAGCTTTAGGAGTCGGCGTCGGCGAATCCTAAAACGATCACAAAGAACTAGATAGTCAATGTTTGATACAACTCAGCAACTTGTCTCTTTAATTCGAATTGCATAAGAATTTTAAATTTTTTTAGTATGGACAAGATCCAGATTCGACAAAGTACTATTTTCAATCAATAATTAAGACATCTAATAGTGAATACAACAAAACCAAAACAAAAAAAACCTGTCATATAATCTTTCAATGTAATCCACCAGCAACTGTTATATGTTATGTTATGCTATGCTATGTTAGGCTGTGTTATGTCATGTTATGTATGTCACTCTGCTACCTCCTGTCGCGAGGTCTCTTTGTTTGAGTTGTTTGTAATTCTATGTTGTGTCATATTTTATGGGTTGTTTCCCTAAATGTATATCTAAATGTTGATAATATAACAGCCTCTTGGAAACTATTCCAAACCTTCGAACATTGTTTCAGTTGCCCCACAACTTACCATTATTAAATTAAGCCAACTTTTCCTTTATTACTTTGAAGAGGGGACTAGTGCGGTTGCAGGTCCCCACCACCAGAACTTTTACGTATGTATATAGGTAAGTATGAACTACTTGTATGTAGGTAAGTATGAACTACATGCGCAGGTCAATGCAAACCACTGCAATTCTTCTCATAACTCACACGAGAGAGCGTTTACAGAAATATAACAGATTGCATCAACATCGAAGACTTTTCATTTGATCAATTATGACAGTGGGGAACTGCCCGCATTTGTGAGAGTGTGGGGCATGGCTCTGCAGAGAATTAGACACTTATGGGGGGAGGGTGGTGTGGTAATACAGTGGGCCTAAAACATGGCGACGTGCTGGAACTGACATCCAGGAGAAATGGAGGCGTCCAAGAAGACATTGCAATATCCATTATCGTAAGTAAGTATGTATTATTACAAATAACCGCATTTACTTTTACAAGCGACAGTTATCGTAATTAATAAATTAATTGTTTTATGTTATGCCGACACACATGCATACTATTTTCGACTATTTTTGATTGCATGACATGACTATATAATTTGCGTAGACTTTCTGTCCCACCCTTGTTATTGAAAATCCAGACAGAACATAGTTTAATGGTGAGTACCTAATACGCTTTATATGCAGCATTTTTAACTTTTCAGATTATTTATTTATCTGAATAGTATACTTTGACTTTTTCCACTGCTTGTTCTTGGTTTATTCCCTTCTTACTTCAATGTACTTTGCATTGCTGTTCCTCCCTTTTAATAACATTTAACAATTCTCAACACACATACAATATTTCTCTAGTCTTCTAAAGTGCCCCAAAAGCTTTTTTCTTATTTCTCATACCAATAAAACTCTCTTCGCTGAGTTCCAGCATGTTAATGAACGCAAGGATTTAGCCATCAATGTCTTGAAACTTAAAATAAAAATAAAAATGGAAGCCTACAACACCAGGTGTTCCCAGGCGGTCACCCATCCAGGTACTGACCAGGCCGACCATGCTTGACTACGGTGATCGGACAAGAACCGGTATATCATGGTGGTATGGTCGTAGGCAAAGGAAGAGGGGCTTAACGCTGATATCATTCGCAACAATTGACATGTTTTTCATTCTCTTCGGCCTAACAGACTAATATGACACTGAACCTTTAGCAGAATTTTTGATTCTTTTATTTTGAAAGCTTTAGGAGTCGGCGTCGGCGAATCCTAAAACGATCACAAAGAACTAGATAGTCAATGTTTGATACAACTCAGCAACTTGTCTCTTTAATTCGAATTGCATAAGAATTTTAAATTTTTTAGTATGGACAAGATCCAGATTCGACAAAGTACTATTTTCAATCAATAATTAAGACATCTAATAGTGAATACAACAAAACCAAAACAAAAAAAACCTGTCATATAATCTTTCAATGTAATCTACCAGCAACTGTTATATGTTATGTTATGCTATGCTATGTTAGGCTGTGTTATGTCATGTTATGTATGTCACTCTGCTACCTCCTGTCGCGAGGTCTCTTTGTTTGAGTTGTTTGTAATTCTATGTTGTGTCATATTTTATGGGTTGTTTCCCTAAATGTATATCTAAATGTTGATAATATAACAGCCTCTTGGAAACTATTCCAAACCTTCGAACATTGTTTCAGTTGCCCACAACTTACCATTATTAAATTAAGCCAACTTTTCCTTTATCACTTTGAAGAGGGGACTAGTGCGGTGCAGGTCCCCACCACCAGAATTTTACGTATGTATATAGGTAAGTATGAACTACTTGTATGTAGGTAAGTATGAACTACATGCGCAGGTCAATGCAAACCACTGCAATTCTTCTCATAACTCACACGAGAGAGCGTTTACAGAAATATAACAGATTGCATCAACATCGAAGACTTTTCATTGATCAATTATGACAGTGGGGAACTGCCCGCATTTGTGAGAGTGTGGGGCATGGCTCTGCAGAGAATTAGACACTTATGGGGGAGGTGGTGGTATACAGTGGGCCTAAAACATGGCGACGCGCTGGAACTGACATCCAGGAGAAATGGAGGCGTCCAAGAAGACATTGCAATATCCATTATCGTAAGTAAGTATGTATTATTACAAATAACCGCATTTACTTTTACAAGCGACAGTTATCGTAATTAATAAATTAATTGTTTTATGTTATGCCGACACACATGCATACTATTTTCGACTATTTTTGATTGCATGACATGACTATATAATTTGCGTAGACTTTCTGTCCCACCCTTGTTATTGAAAATCCAGACAGAACATAGTTAATGGTGAGTACCTAATACGCTTTATATGCAGCATTTTTAACTTTTCAGATTTTTATTTATCTGAATAGTATACTTTGACTTTTTCCACTGCTTGTTCTTGGTTTATTCCCTTCTTACTTCAATGTACTTTGCATTGCTGTTCCTCCCTTTTAATAACATTTAACAATTCTCAACACACATACAATATTTCTCTAGTCTTCTAAAGTGCCCCAAAAGCTTTTTTCTTATTTCTCATACCAATAAAACTCTCTTCGCTGAGTTCCAGCATGTTAATGAACGCAAGGATTTAGCCATCAATGTCTTGAAACTTAAAATAAAAATAAAAATGGAAGCCTACAACACCAGGTGTTCCCAGGCGGTCACCCATCCAGGTACTGACCTGGCCGACCATGCTTGACTATGTGATCGGACAAGAACCGGTATATTCATGGTGGTATGGTCGTAGGCAAAGGAAGAGCGGCTTAACGCTGATATCATTCGCAACAATTGACATGTTTTTCATTCTCTTCGGCACAACAGACTAATATGACACTGAACTTTTAGCAGTATTTTTGATCCTTTTATTTTCAAAGCTTTAGGAGTTGGCGTCGGCAAATCCTAAAACGATCGCAAAGAACTAGATAGTCCATTTTTGATACGACTCAGCAACTTGTCTCTTTAATTCGAATTGCATAAAATTTTTAAATTTTTGTAGTATAGACAAGATCCAGATTCGACAAAGTTCTATTTTCAATCAATAATTAAGACATCTAATAGTGAATACAACAAAACCAAAACAAAAAAAACCTGTCATATAATCTTTCAATGTAATCCACCAGCAACTATTATATGTTATGTTATGCTATGGTATGTTAGGCTGTGTTATGTCATGTTATGTATGTCACTCTGCTACCTCCTGTCGCGAGGTCTCTTTGTTTGAGTTGTTTGTAATTCTATGTTGTGTCATATTTCATGGGTTGTTTCCCTAAAGGTATATCTAAATGTTGATAATATAACAGCCTCTTGGAAACTATTCAAACCTTCAAACATTGTTTCAGTTGCCCCACAACTTACCATTATTAAACTAAGCCAACTTTTCCTTTATCATTTTGAAGAGGGGACTAGCACGGTTGCAGGTCCCCACCACCAGAATTTTACGTATGTATATAGGTAAGTATGAACTACTTGTATGTAGGTAAGTATGAACTACATGCGCACGCCAATGCAAACCACTGCAATTCTTCTCATAACTCACACGAGAGAGCGCTTAGAGAAATATAACAGATTGCATCAAGATCGAAGACTTTTCATTTGATCGATTATGACAGTGGGGAACTGCCCGCATTTGTGAGAGCGTGGGGCATGGCTCTGCAGAGAATTAGACACTTATGGGGGGAAGGGTGGTGTGGTAATACAGTGGGCCTAAAACATGGCGACGTGCAGGAACTGACATCCAGGAGAAATGGAGGCGTCCAAGAAGACATTGCAATATCCATTATCGTAAGTAAGTATGTATTATTACAAATAACCGCATTTACTTTTACAAGCGACAGTTATCGTAATTAATAAATTAATTGTTTTATGTTATGCCGACACACATGCATACTATTTTCGACTATTTTTGATTGCATGACATGACTATATAATTTGCCTAGACTTTCTGTCTCACCCTTGTCATTGAAAATCCAGACAGAACATAGTTTAGTGGTGAGTACCTAATACGCTTTATATGCAGCATTTTTAATGTTTTTAGATTTTTTATTGATCTGAATAGTATACTTTGACTTTTTCCACTGCTTGTTCTTGGTTTATTCCCTTCCTACTTCAATGTGCTTTGCATTTCTATTCCTCGCTTTTAATGAAATTTAACAATTCTCAAAACACATACAATATTTCTCTAGTCTTCTAAAGTGCCCCACAAGCTTTTTTCTTATTTCTGATACCATTAAAACTCTCTTCGCTGAGTTCAAGTATGTTAATGAGCGCAACGATTTAGCCATCAATGTCTTGAAACTTAAAATAAAAATAAAAATGGAAGCCTACAACACCAGGTGCTCCCAGGCGGTCACCCATCCAGGTACTGACCTGGCCTGACCATGCTTGACTACAGTCATCGGACAAGAACCGGTATATTCATGGTGGTATGGTCGTAGGCAAAGGAAGAGCGGCTTAACGCTGATATCATTCGCAACAATTGACATGTTTTTCATTCTCTTCGGCACAACAGACTAATATGACACTGAACTTTTAGCAGTATTTTTGATCCTTTTATTTTCAAAGCTTTAGGAGTTGGCGTCGGCAAATCCTAAAACGATCGCAAAGAACTAGATAGTCCATGTTTGATACGACTCATCAACTTGTCTCTTTAATTCGAATTGCATAAAATTTTTAAATTTTTGTAGTATAGACAAGATCCAGATTCGACAAAGTTCTATTTTCAATCAATAATTAAGACATCTAATAGTGAATACAACAAAACCAAAACAAAAAAAACCTGTCATATAATCTTTCAATGTAATCCACCAGCAACTATTATATGTTATGTTATGCTATGGTATGTTAGGCTGTGTTATGTCATGTTATGTATGTCACTCTGCTACCTCCTGTCGCGAGGTCTCTTTGTTTGAGTTGTTTGTAATTCTATGTTGTGTCATATTTCATGGGTTGTTTCCCTAAAGGTATATCTAAATGTTGATAATATAACAGCCTCTTGGAAACTATTCAAACCTTCAAACATTGTTTCAGTTGCCCCACAACTTACCATTATTAAACTAAGCCAACTTTTCCTTTATCATTTTGAAGAGGGGACTAGCACGGTTGCAGGTCCCCACCACCAGAAATTTTACGTATGTATATAGGTAAGTATGAACTACTTGTATGTAGGTAAGTATGAACTACATGCGCACGCCAATGCAAACCACTGCAATTCTACTCATAACTCACACGAGAGAGCGCTTAGAGAAATATAACAGATTGCATCAAGATCGAAGACTTTTCATTTGATCGATTATGACAGTGGGGAACTGCCCGCATTTGTGAGAGCGTGGGGCATGGCTCTGCAGAGAATTAGACACTTATGGGGGGAAGGGTGGTGTGGTAATACAGTGGGCCTAAAACATGGCGACGTGCAGGAACTGACATCCAGGAGAAATGGAGGCGTCCAAGAAGACATTGCAATATCCATTATCGTAAGTAAGTATGTATTATTACAAATAACCGCATTTACTTTTACAAGCGACAGTTATCGTAATTAATAAATTAATTGTTTTATGTTATGCCGACACACATGCATACTATTTTCGACTATTTTTGATTGCATGACATGACTATATAATTTTCCTAGACTTTCTGTCTCACCCTTGTCATTGAAAATCCAGACAGAACATAGTTTAGTGGTGAGTACCTAATACGCTTTATATGCAGCATTTTTAATGTTTTTAGATTTTTTATTGATCTGAATAGTATACTTTGACTTTTTCCACTGCTTGTTCTTGGTTTATTCCCTTCCTACTTCAATGTGCTTTGCATTTCTGTTCCTCGCTTTTAATGAAATTTAACAATTCTCAAAACACATACAATATTTCTCTAGTCTTCTAAAGTGCCCCACAAGCTTTTTTCTTATTTCTGATACCATTAAAACTCTCTTCGCTGAGTTCAAGTATGTTAATGAGCGCAACGATTTAGCCATCAATGTCTTGAAACTTAAAATAAAAATAAAAATGGAAGCCTACAACACCAGGTGCTCCCAGGCGGTCACCCATCCAGGTACTGACCTGGCCTGACCATGCTTGACTACGGTCATCGGACAAGAACCGGTATACTCATGGTGGTATGGTCGTAGGCAAAAGAAGAGCGGCTTGACCCTGATATCATTCGCAACAATTGAAATGTTTTTCCTTCTCTTCGGCCTAACAGACTAATATGACACTGAACCTTTAGCAGTATTTTGGATGCTTTTATTTTGAAAGTTTTAGGAGTCGGCGTCGGTGAATCCTAAAACGATTGCAAAGAACTAGATAGTCCATGTTTGATACGACTCAGCAACTTGTCTCTTTAATTCGAATTGCATAAAATTTTTAAATTTTTGTAGTATGGACAAGATCCAGATTCGACAAAGTTCTATTTTCAATCAATAATTAAGACATCTAATAGTGAATACAACAAAACCAAATAAAAAAAACCTGTCATAAAATCTTTCAATGTAATCCACCAGCAACTGTTATATGTTATGTTATGCTATGCTATGTTAGGCTGTGTTATGTCATGTTATGTATGTCACTCTGCTACCTCCTGTCACGAGGTCTCTTTGTTTGAGTTGTTTGTAATTCTATGTTGTGACATATTTCATGGGCTGTTTCTCTAAATGTATATCTAAATGTTGATGATATAACAGCCTCCCAAACCTTCAAACATTGTTTCAGTTGCCTAACAATATATCATGGTTAAAGTAAGCCAACTTTTCCTTAATCACTTTGAGGAGGGAACTAGCGCAAACGCAGGTCCCCACTACCCGAAATTTTACGTATGTATGTAGGTAAGTATGAACTACATGTATGTAGGTAAGCATGAACTACATGCGCACGTCACTGCAAACCACTGCAATTCTTCTCATAACTCACACGAGGGAGCGTTTACAGAAATATAGCAGATTGCATCAAGGTCGAAGACTTTTCATTGGATCGATTATGACAGTGGGGAACTGTCCCCATTTGTGAGAGCACGGGGAGTGGCTCTACGGAGAATTCGACACTTATGGGGGGAAGGGTGATGTGGTAATACAGGGGGCCTAAAACGTGGCGACGTGCAGGAGCTGACATCCAGGAGAAATGGAGGCTTCCAAGAAGACATTGCAATACCTATTATCGTAAGTAAGTATGTATTATTACAAATAACCGCATCCACGTTTACAAGCGACAGTTCCTGTAATTAATAAACTAATTGTGTCATCTTATGCCGACACACATGCATACTATTTTCAACTATTTTTGATTGCATGACATGACTATATATTTTGCGTAGACTTTCTGTCTCACCCTTGTCGTTGAAAATCCAGACAGAACACAGTTTAGTGGTGAGTACCTAATACGCTTTATATGCAGCATTTTTAACTTTTCAGATTATTTATGATCTGAATAGCATACTTTGACTTTTTCCACTGCTTGTTCTTGGTTTATCCCCTTCTTCAATAGCGGACAAAAGTCCTGGGACACCTTGGATTTTAGCAACTTTTACACGCATACTTCATCCTCCTCCCCCCATAACAATGTTGTCTGTAGAGGCGGTGTTTTTCAATATCGCGGAAATTCTTTTCGCCCAACAACGAGAAAGGACTGGTGCACAAGACAACATTGTTTTGGGGGGAGTGGGGGGCCGCATTCTGCTCACAGAGAACAAAGTGTGCAGAAGCACAGCATTATGGGATGCAATTTTCAGGTATCCCAGGGACTTTTGTCCCCTATTGTCTGGTATGAAAATCGAAGTATAACAGATATTGATGTGCTTTTAAGGGGTATTAGGGGGTTTTCCGGGGTGCTGATCACGATGATGCAAAATTTTTTTCCCTAAACTGTACCAGTGACGTCATAGGTACAGAACGGCCCCATTTTGACGGGGTTTTTGCCTTTATTGTGATTAAAATGGTTTCTTATGTTAATAAGTGGTGGAAATTAAATTCATGAATTGAAAGGTTATGGTTGTACGGTAAGGTTAAAAAAAACCACGCTCCTATCATTTTTCGTTAGTGTGTAGTGTGTTGCTAAAGTTGAAACTTTTGTTTTAGCCTCGTTTTGATCTATTTACGCAATTAGAGAACGACGGGTCCGCAATTGTTGCCCAGGGAGATGTTTGATGAACTTCTTCGAAAATTTTCGGATCACAGAAGATACGGAGAATTTATGCTTTATTTTCTGTGACTTTCATTGCTTGAAGAGGCTTTATAATATCCAAACAAGTTGTTATCAGCGAGAGAAAGAAGGCGTACGTGTATTTACTTGGGCAGGAGTCGAAGCTCTCCTATCGAGAGATCGCTAGACGGTGTAAGATCTCCAAGTCTAGCGTAGAGAGGATCTGCAAAGAGGGACTGGAAGAGAAAGTCCATAAGAAAAGGAGTGGCAGGCCGGAAATTCTAAGCCGCTTCTAAGAATAAAGGTTGTAGAACTAAGTATTAATCAAATTGTTGTATATACAGTTGCAGAATTGGGTAGAAATTTATGCACGGAATATTCTTGTTTGTAGATTGCAGCAGCAGGGGATAAAGTTATTGAAATAAACGTAGAACTTCTCGTATTATTGTAAGTACAAATTCACTATTGTCAATACGTGATATGTCACATTATTTGAAACGGTAAACATTGTTGTCAACCCGTGATGTATGTTTAAATGAGATGAACTAAAATGTCGAAAAATATTGTTTGTTTTCACTCCCCAGCTTCTACTAATATTTTGAATACAATGCACTTGTATTCTGCAAATGACACATCCAGGAATTGCATACACGTGGTGCAAGGGGTCATACCAGGAAGTCAGGCTGATGGCAAATAGTATGCATCCCTACGATATACACTACAATTTACAATATATAATAATTAAAAACAGGGTGTTCTCCTTCACAGAGAGGAATGAAGATGTTCTTAAAAAATGTACATCACTAATGTACATAATCGACACATTTTTATTTATTTCTTTTTAACACTTTCACAGAGATATGAAGGAAAGGACAGTTTACAAAATCGTTGAAAGTCACATGACTTGTCTTTTAATCTCTTGGAAGTGTAAACCGTGGAGGTTATTTGAATATTTCTCAGCAATTCAAAAGGTCGTATGTTCACTTATTATTTCAAAAGATGTACATAAATTGTGTACATCTTTTATACATATTTCCAAAATTTATTACGAGATGTGAATGGAAATATTTGTCTTTTTCCTAGTGTAAACTGTTGTGTAAACTGTCCCAGCTTGGGAAGACACTAATACAATACATAGCGGGACACTGATTAGAACAAAAGGTAATGCAGCAAAATAATACAATTATAACAAAAATGATTATACGTGTTTGTGAGGCTGTCTATTGTTCATTTATTTCACTCGATGTCCAACAACAGTCTTGCGAAACAACAACCACAAGGAGTGACCATTTTCTGCTCACTGGCCTTGAACTGATGGCGAAAGGAGAAGTATTTCCAACGAATATCCATCATCTCTGTCTCCTTATCATCAATGATTGAGCCTTTGATGAAAATAATGGGAGACTTTGATGTGGCAAACACTGGAGTGTCGTTGGAGAACTCGATATCCTTGGCATAGCTGGTTTTTGGCGTAGCAAAATGCACGACGTGACCTTCCAACAACAAAAGCATGTCACTCCAAGGCAAAATGGCTGGCGAATAACAAAAGTCATTCAAGAAAATGACCTCTTTCTCTTCAACCCCTAGCCACGCGTACGAACATGTCGCAGGTGAGACAAAAGTGTTGTAAATCACTCTTAGGGGGTGAAGAATAAATGTTTTGCCGCAGTTCGCTGGACCAGTAATATATATATTACGACCCTTTCCTCGACCCATGGCAAGTAATTTAACAACAGCATCAGCAAATGTGCTTTGCTGGATACTGTTGTTTTTAAGGATTTCCTTTGCACAAATCAACCACTCACCTTGACAGACACACTTGTCATTGTAGGCCATCTTCAAGAGGTCAATTCTTGACATTGAACGTCTCTCCAATGTTTGCTGTGCTGTTTCCATTGCCCAGACAGACTGCACAAGTTCACTGATCCGTTTCTCGCCTTTGTTCAAGACAAACTCATACTGCCTGCTGTCACCATCTGTTTTCTTCTTCTTGGCCAGTGCCAGGAAGTGCAACTTGGAGTCAATGCCGTTGGAGATAATCATATCAGAGACTTCCAAATTACCCAACCTGGTGCTCTTCTGTGTGGTATCCATACCAGAAGCAGATGTCCTGCTTCGCTTCTTCATTGCTGGCAGGGTCTTTGGAGAACCTTCAAGGTAGGATGACCTTCACTTCTCAGAACTTGGCTATCTAGCTTTGTGACATATTCATATGCTGTGCGATAGCCAGGATGTCCTGAGAAGTGTACGACAATGTCCTTTGTTTCTTGTAGGTGCTTCTTTAAGCCTAGTTTCCATATGATCGCAAGAGACGCATTTCGGTTCTTGCGATTTTTGCGATTTTTGCGATCCTTGTGACAAACTGGTTTCCATTTGATCGCAAGAAACGCACTGCGATCCTTGCGGTTCTTGTGATTTGATTTTGAAGCGCCAAAATTAAATTTTGTTGAAAATGGCGGCAATCAACCAGCAATTTCTACTGCAATCGAGCTTGTTTGTAATAATCGCGTTGTTGAGAAGAGTGAGAGATCGACGTGGAAGAAAAAAACATAGGTTCTGGGTGAGGAAATTTCTTCAGAGAAGAGAAGAACTTGGTGCGTTTCACACGTTAACAAGGGAGCTGAGGATTCACGATCGGGAGTACTTTTTCAGGTAGGCCTAATTTTTCATGTAGCAAAGATGTGACCTCGGTGGCTGTTGGTTTTAATTTCGTTAAAGTTTGTAACTATTTTTACAACAGAAAAAATCTTCCGTTGTTTTGATCTTTGCATTTTTCTTTTTGTGCCCAGGTTCACAAGGATGTCCCCTGAGAGATTTGACCACCTCCTGACACTGGTAGGCCCACTTATTGCTAAAAAGCCATGTAGGTCGAGGGATCCAATTTCACCTGCAGAAAGGTTAATGCTGACCCTTCGCTTCCTTGCGACAGGAGATTCGCAACAATCTCAATCATTTGCGTTTCGAATTGGGAGGGGGACGATTTCAAGGATGCTTCGAGAAACGTGTGATGGCATTTGGGAAGCACTCAACGAGACCTATATTTGTCCCCCCAAATCAACTAAAGACTGGGTTGAAATTGGGAAAGAATTTGAAGAAGAATGGAACTTTCCCAACTGTCTCGGAGCTGTGGATGGCAAACATATCGCAATTGAATGCCCACATAATGCTGGCTCTGCCACATTCAATTACAAAAATTTTCACAGTTTGGTATTGCTAGGAATATGTGACGCAAAATACTGCTTTACGTTTGTAGACATTGGGTCATTAGGCGGAGACAATGATGCATCGATTTTGGCTAATTCTAAGATTGGCAGGGTATTTGATAATCTTCCAACAATTCTTGGGATCCCACGTGCAACAAACCATGGTAAAATTAATCTGCCTTATGTGCTGCTAGGAGATGATATTTTTGCACTCAAGCCCTGGCTCCTGAAACCATACCCTGGAACAAATTTGCAGGAACCACAGAGAATTTATAATTATCGATTATCAAGAGCGAGACGAACAATAGAAAATGCTTTTGGTGTTCTCGCAGCCAAATGGAGGATCTTCAGAAGACCAATTAAAGCCAAAGAGGATCTTGTTGATAAAATAACCAAGGCTTGTGTGTGCCTACATAACTATCTACGCTTGACTGAGAATGCAGGCTACATTCCTACTGGATTTGTAGATAGTGAAGACTGTTCTGGAAATTTCATTCCGGGAACATGGCGAAGCATTACCCAGAATGATCAAAATGGGATGGTCCGATGTCGTAGAATAGGTGGAAATAGATATTCAAATGATGCAGCCATTACAAGAGATAACTTTAAAGATTATTTCAATAGTGTTGATGGAGAAGTTTCATGGCAGCTTGAACATGTCCGTGATTGTGGCCTGATACATAAAGCAACTTAACATAATTATTATTATTATTATTGCCAAATTATTATCTTATCATGTTAATGTGCACAAGGCCTGCACTGTGAGTTAACAAGTTTTTAAAATAAAATACAGTGCCAGTTGTTATGCATGCAAATGTCAGAAAGTTGTCAAATTGTACTCTGATCCTCTTAAAGTTGAAGTATGGTCTGAATATGTCCTTTCCTCAGAACTAGGAGTGCTTGATCTCAAAACTTGCTCCACAAAACCTGGATATGAAGACTGGTTTTGGGTAGATATGTCATGCTGAAAAGCAGGTCTTCTTCCATATACCCCTCCACCAAAGAATGACTGCCCATTGAACTCTGCTTGATACATAATTTGCTCCACTTGGATTCTAACAAAGGCTTTAGACTGTGGGAGTAATCGTTGCATTCTTTTGGCCAAGCTTTGGCAAAATAAACTGTCTTCTTCATCAGCACCTGATTTTCTCACTTTGTCTTGCTCAATTCTCATTTTCTTTCTTGTCTCAACAACAGATTCAGCTGTCTTCATAAGGTCAAGATCAATTGCAAGTTTACTTGGCTTTTTCTTCATACCAACCCAGGACTTTTCCTTACTTTCTGCTTTGGGAGCTGATTGTTTTCCACCTCTGATGTTGGTGCCCTGCTTCTTCTTTGATGTGCTTTTCACTTGCTTTTCTGATGACTGCTGGTCTTGGTCATCAACATCCCCAGATATGTTACTGTCACTGACTTTCTGAATTTCAGTCTCCTCAGCAATGGCTTGGAAATCTATTATTTCATCAGCTGAATCTTTGCATCTTTTCCCACCAAGTCTACCTCATCATCTACCATGTCGCCTTCATCAGAAAAATTGTTATGTGCATCATCATCAAGCACCACACTGCTTGGCTTAAAATTAGATGTGGTTTTTCGGTGATTGATAAGAGTGGAGAGCCAATTTAAGTTTGCAAATTCTTCTGGGATTGTTGGCACAGCATCTCTCCCGGACCCCGAAGGCACATTTTTTCTCTTCTTCAGAAATCTGCCATAGGCCGTCCTGATATTCTTGAATCTCTTATCTGCAGCTTCCAGGGTAGTATCAAATTTTGTTGCAATTTGAACCCAGCAGTTATATTTCTTGAACTTGTTCTTAAAGTCTCGGCTGTATTTATTATAAATACAGTCGTAGTCCAGAGGCTCAAGGGGGAGTATTGCCACCCGACGAGGGAGTTTACCAGACCAACTTTTTCTAGACCAGTTTTTGGTGTAGAATGCGAATCCAGATGTTGATCGGGTGGGAGAGGACGCTTTATCGAGATATGAGGGGCTTTTGACCAAAGATAGGGACAAACAGGTAATCTCTCTGCAAATGACTAACCAAAGTGGAACTTTATCAAACAAACTGTTCCTAAACCAGTTTTTAGTGCAAAATTCGAATATGGATGTTGATCAGGGGGGAGAGGGCGTTTTTCCCAGATTAGGGGGGTTTGTCCAAAAAATGTGGAAAAGAAATCAGTAGACTGAAAACTGAAATTTTCAGGGTTGATTCAGTAGACAACTGTTTTTAAACCAGTTTTTGGAGTAAAACTTCACACGATGGTGGGGAAATTACCGATATAATATAGGGGTTTTATGTCTAGAAATGTCCATAAACATGTTGTTCGCTGTCAGAGGTGAAATTCTTGGATTTACGAAAGACAAACAACTGCGAAAGCATTTGCCAAGAATGTTTTCATTAATCAAGAACGAAAGTTAGAGGCTCAAAGACGATCAGATACCGTCCTAGTTCTAACCATAAACGATGCCGACTAGGGATCAGAGGGCGTTATTTTATGACCCCGTTGGCACCTTAAGGGAAAGCAAAGTTTTTGGATTCCGGGCGAATTATGGTTGCAAAGCTAACAGGTCTGTGATGCCCTTAGATGTTCTGGGCCGTACGCGTGCTACATTGACGATGGCAGCGAGTCTTAACCTTCGCCGATAGATGTGGGTAATCTTCTCAAACATCGTCGTGATGGGGATAGATCATTGCAATTATTGATCTTGAACGAGGAATTCCTAGTAAGCGCGAGTCATCAGCTCGTGTTGATTATGTCCCTGCTCTTTGTACACACCGCCCGTCACTACTACCGAATGGTCTAGTGAGACCTTCGGATTGGCGCCGCCTCGGCCGGCAACGGCTGAAGCGGAAAGCCAAGAAGTCGTTCAAGTTCGATCATTTAGAGGAAGTAAAAGTCGTAACAACGTTTTCTTGGGTGAGCCTGCGGAAGGATCATTACCGAGAGTTGGGAGTTGCGTTCACAACTGTGAATTCGTACAGGTTCGCGTGAGGTGGCTGGAGCTTGACCGGTCCGGCCTTGAATGACAGGCAGACCTGTCGGCCCCACACGCAGACATTTTTTATATTTTTGAGAAAATTTTTTGGAGAAATATCATGAGTAGGAGTGTTTTCTGTTTACAGAGAGACTGTAGTTGCAAACATATGAGACAACTTCTAACGGTGGATCTCTTGGCTCGTACATCGCTGAAGAACGCAGCCAGTTGCGATAAGTAATGTGAATTGCAGAACTCAGCGAATCGTCGAATCTTTGAACGCAAATGGCGCTCTTTGGTCTCCCAAGGAGCATGTCTGTCCAAGCGTCATGACAAAAACTCACGTACCCAAACTCGTGGGAGGAGGTGCAGCGTTGAGACGTTGCGGCTTAGTGCTTAGTGCTGTGTGTCTTGAAGTTCAGTGCTTGCGACCCGGCTGGCCGTCTCTCTGAAGGGCAGGGCAGCGAAAAAGCCTTTGAACTGCCTCGCTCGGAGCACTCTCGGAGCCATTCTCTGACACGCTGACCTCAGATCACCCGCTGAATTTAAGTCAATAAGGCAAGACTACCCGCTGAAGTTAAGCATGATAATAAGCGGAGGAAAAGAAACTAACAAGGATTCCCTCAGTAACGGCGAGTGAAGTGGGAATAGCCCAAGCTTGAAATTTCCGTTGCTTGCAACGGCGAATTGTAGTCTCGAGAAGCGTTTTCCCGGAGGACTTGTCCTGTCAAAGTTGCTTGGAAGAACACATCCGAGAGGGTGCCCAGATAGATCCCCACAAAGTCTTTCATTAAATATATAGCAACAATTTAATGTCTACTCTACACTGGATCAATAAAAATTCGTCTGGTAAAGTTACCCCATAAATAGCAATAGCTGGGTGAAAAGTTTTTGGACAAACCCCCCTAATCTCGGAAAAACGCCCTCTCCCCCCTGATCAACATCCATATTCGAATTCTGCACTAAAAACTGGTTTAGAAACAATTTGTTTGATAAAGTTCCACTTTGGTTAGTCATTTGCAGAGAGATTATCGTGTTTGTCCCTATCTTTGGTTAAAAGCCCCCCATATCTCGGAAAAGCATCCTTTCCCACCCGATCAACATCCGGATTCGCATTCTACACCAAAAACTGGTCTAGAAAAAGTTGGTCTGGTAAACTCCCTCGTCGGGTGGCAATACTCCCCCTTGAGGCTCTGGACTATCGTACTTTTGTACTTCTTCCAGGAAAGCAAGGTTTTCTTCTGTTGCGAAAGCCATCTTGAAATTTCGATGAAAATAAATGAATGCGAGGCTTGGTTGAACATCCCGAAGAAAAACTGACGCAAGGATCGGCAAGTTTTCAATCAAGCGGTTTCCATAAGAAAAACCATTGACGCAAGGATCGCAAGAATCACAGAGATAGAAAATTTTCTATCTCGATCGCAAGAATCGCAAGAAACGCAAGGGTCTAAACAAGCTGTTTCCATTAATACGCAAGGAACGCAAGGATCGCAAGTCACAAATTTCAGCGATCCTTGCGTCACTTGCGTTTCTTGCGATCATATGTAAACCAGGCTTTACTTTCGACCAGCGGTGAAGTTTGTCCAGCAGGGCGCACATGTGGAAATGGACACCACCATCCTCATGACTTTCCATGCAGCAAGCCCACTGTAATATGATGGCTGTAGTGACTGCATGGAATGCTGCAAGAACTGTATCGCTGAATGACCTCCTGTTATATCTTTCAGTGTCTGCCTTGCTGTAAGTAATTAGGTAAGTCCTTCTAACATTGTCCACATTTAATGATGATGCCATTATGATAATAATGTATAAACAATGTAGAAAGGCTAGTGAACATGCAGTTGTGAAAATGATAACAGTAAGTGATTGTAACCGTCATGTTATGTGAAATAAATTTGAATTTGAAATTGCCTGCTGTTTTACTATTGTTTTCTTATGGCATTGACATTGCCAGGATTTCACCCCTTGCTGAAAGACACCTTTAAAGGACTGGCATGTTTCAAGGACAATCACTGTTGACAGATATGCCACAATTAATCAGATTACATAGTTCAAGTATTACTATATCATGCAGGTAATAAACAATATTTTGCTTGCAAAATTTACTCGTTTTCCATGTGACTATTCTCTACTTTTTTCTCCGGTGCACGTGTAGCATTGTTTTCATTTTTTGTTCCAAGTTCACGAACATGCGTTTTTAAGACACTTTTAAAACATTTTCAGACTCCTTTTTTTCAAAATATCTTCACAATACCTTGTTCTCTTTGCCAAAATCGTTTCCACCAAAAAACAATTTGTATCGGACAACACGACCACTTTAGAGCGCGTTTTGGGCAAAAAATGGGACAATCACTTAGTTTGACGTCAGGCGTAATATATAGAAAATTTTTGACATGCTCATCGAGATCAGCGTCCTTAAAAACCCCAGAAAACACGAAAACCAGCTTTATAAGTGATGTATTTCAAGAATTTGATACGGGACAAAAGTCCTGGGACACCCAGGATTTTAACAGGTTTTACACGCATACTTCAAGTTCACGAACATGCGTTTTTCAGACACTTTTATAACATTTTCAGACTCGTTTTTTCACAATATATTCACAATACCTTGTTCTCTTTCCCAAAATGGTTTCCACAAAAAACACAATGCGTTTCGGAAACACGACCACTTTAGAGCTCCAAATGGGCCAAAAGTGGGACAACCATGTGGTATGACGTCATACGTACGATATAGGATATACGTACGATATTGAAGAATTTGATACCAGACAATAGGGGACAAAAGTCTTGGGACACCCAGGATTTTAGCAAGTTTTACACGCATACTTCATCCCCCTCCCCCCAATAACAATGTTGTTTGTAGAAGCGGTGTTTTTCAATATCGCCGAAATTCTTTTGGCCCGACGACGAGAAATGGTGCACAAGACAACATCGTTTTGGGGGGAGTGGGGGGCCGCAAACTGCTCACAGAGAACAAAGTGTGCAGAAGCACAGCATTATGGGATGCAAATTTCAGGTGTCCCAGGGACTTTTGTCCCCAATTGTATATCATTTGCAAAATTGGAACATAAATCTTCATCCATGTCCTGCTCAACATCTGACTTTATGAAAGACAGTAAATTAATAATTCGCTGTAACTTTGTGTGCCATTCCTCTAATATGCCATTTGTGGAGCATAAGCTTCTTTGAGCCTCTTCAATTTGAGCTGGGATTATACGGAGAAATGCAAGAACATCATCTACGACTGGCAGAATCTACTCCTGTCCTTCTGTCATCTTGCTCGCCACCGACTTTACACCATGTGTCACACGATACTCAAAGCGCATGCGCTAAAACTATGCATGAATTTTTACGGTATACAATTTGCATACATGAGTTTTTACGGTATACAATTTTCATACACGAATTTTTACGGTATAAAATTTGCATACATGAATTTTTATGATGTTTTTATGAATTCATGATATAAAATTTTAGAAGAGATGAGTGTTATTAAAAAGTATATGAAATAAAAATATTAGATACATTTGTCCCCTATGGTGGCCTCATAGACATACCTCGTCTTCTGTACAATGGGCATCCATTGACATTGAATTCTGTTTGTTGTGTGGTGTCTTTCGAGAACTTCTTTTTGCATTTCCCATCTTGCATGCAAACGCATGAGGGATTTAGAATTCCCCACGGCCGTGCATCATGTGTTTGAAAGACGTATGTGACAATGTCTCGTCGGTCTTGTGGCTTCTGGTTCGGTAGCAAGTTGTCGAAGATGTCTTGCCAGTTGGGATTCGTCGTGAATGAGAGGATTATGTCTGGCTTGCCATGTTTTCTGACAATGGTCATGACATCCTGGTAATTCTGTTGCATGTTTCGTTGGCTGCCAGTAAATGTAGAAGGTAAAATGACGACTCGTTCAACATCAGTCAGCTGTGCAGCGCCTAGATTGTGGGCTTGTGCAATTAGATTTGATGTTCAGCTCTTCTGTAAAGGTGATCCATCAGTCCTTTGTACGACTCAACTCTGAGATCTTTCTGATAGTATCTGATATAAGCAAGGTTGTTGCCTTCTATCTTGGTGAATGCATCAACCAATTACTGTTGAAACAGTAGTCTTGAGAGGTGAAGGGCTGAGAATCCTTCTCGTACTTGGATCTTGTACGCATGTCAAGGTTCACAAAAACAAAAATATTTTCACTTCACACTGATCACATTGCTTTCCAGATGTGATACTAGCATATACTCCATACATAATGGTCGTTTCCTTCTCTGTCACATGGAAACATGTTCGCACCAGTGAAACACAACATCTGACTTGCAGATCGAACATGGTATAGATCTGCCATGGTAATTTTCCGTATAGCTTTACCCAACTTCGTCCACCACGCGTTGGAACTCGGCAAGTCCCATGGCCTCCCTTGGTCGATCATCTGCAACGAAATCACAACTATCATCAGCGCCACAACCAAAACAATGCTGTATAATAAAGCTCTTCTCATTTGTAATCGCGAATTTCATAATCTCCTGCAACATGTAGAGACAAAGATCCTGTGCCTCACACCACAACCCGTTTTCGTCGAAAATATATTCCTGTACGTCAGGTTGTATCTGTGCAAATCCAAGTCCACAATTATATCTTCTTGTCATTCATGTTGCTCATCATTGTCATCATTTCGAATCTGTTTCCCTCATCCTTCACTGAACACAGAGAAAAAAAGAGAGCAAAGAGCTAAACAAAAATTTAATCAGTTGAAAACGTTTTTCAACACGTATGTATATGTATACATAAATATATAATAACAACACATACACACAGGCTATTACTAAAAGCGGGAACAGGGAACAGTCCGGGAACAACAGGGAAACGGAATAACCTCGGAACGACCGGGGAACGGTCGGGGAATAGCCCAACTATGAAACTATGAAACAGTTTGAAGTTTACCAGTTAAATAAATAGGAAAACACAGAGAAAATGTGGAAACTCTTACTGCATGGTTTCAACGAATTTTTTAGTTTTAATAGGTGAAAGAGACCAGATGCATTTTGTGATTGTGAGTGTAACATCACCCACTTTTGATGACTTCTGATACACTGTATGTATCACCCTCTGTCCACTGAGACCTGTTATATGACCTAGATGTTCACAGATATTCACTCAAGAAAAAAATTTCAAATATATTAACGATATCGCATAAAAAAAGATAAAAACCTGAGCTACAAAATTAACTCAAAACCCAATCCACAACTAAAAACAATCATGTCACTTGATATTTTCATCTGTATTTAAACATGCTAATTACAGGCGGGGGCGGGGGTGGACACCTAGGAACCCTCGCAGTTAACAATGTCTGCTCAATTAACTGAATTAATTGAACAGAAATTGTTAACATTAATTCCTTAACTGAGATTTGCGTTATTTTTTTAGATATTTCCACTTCTCTCCTTCAACAACTGTTCTCTTCTTCCCTTTGTTTGCCTCGTATTGGCCCTTGTCATCCATGTCAGAAGCTTTGGTTTCTTGGTCTTTTGTTCTGCCTCCCAGGTGTGTTGTCCGACAGGTTTCACGCGTAATGCATTCTTTCAACTAAACAAAACGTGCTGCGGTTGGAAACCTCCTGGCGAATGCAGTTCAAAATGACATAATCATTCTATGAAAGATCTAATCGTGTTTTGCTGGCTATTACTAAACTTTAAATTCACTAAATACATCTGGTTTTTCCTTGTTTACATATTAAAACTATAAAATTTACCTTTTTTCCCTATTAAAACTAAATTTGTGCAATAAATGTTTCCGCATTTATTTAACTGGTAAATTTCAAATGGTTTCATAGTTTCATAGTCGCGTTATTCCCAGACCATTCCCCGGTCTTTCCCAGGTTATTATGTCCCCGACAGTTCCCCATTCCAGCTTTTAGTAATAGCCCATACACACACATTCACAACATATGTACACACACAAGATAAGCAAAGTAATGATTATGAAAGAAGAGTTCTTCAAACACTACAACAAACAGGATTCAGTACAAGTGAAGGGCTCTCTAGGCTTCACGCCCGAAGATGAGAAACACCAACTCCTCAATTGACACTAACAACTGCTCAACAACAAACAAATCTGTGTGCTGGAAATTCTCACTAGCCCAAACAGCAGCTCAACTTTTTGTACGCTACTCGTCAAACACCTACCTTATTGAAACGAACAGAACTGTCCCATCAAGATCTTAGCGACCTTCTCAAAGTCATCTAATTCAAACCGAAAAAAAAGGATGACACCAACTGCACAAGCTGGCTGCAACACAACAACTTTCCCGACCTCTTCAAACAAATCCAAGCAATTGCAGTGAAGCCATTCGTCTATTTGGCTCAAGCAATTCAATGTTTACTGTAATAAGTCAAGCTGCATGTTGGAAACATATCCCACGATTACGGTTTGCATCATCATCATTACCGTCACCCCAACAACACAATCATCATCAAAATTGACATCATCCTTAAGCCTTACTGTCGCTACTGATGGTGCTAGTGGTGGTAGTACTATTTGTCGTGTTAGTAGTATTAATCACCCATTCTCTGTCCCACTCTCTTGTTCCTGCTGCACTGTTGTTGATGGTGGTAACAAAAATGCACATTAAACCAGCGCATGGGTGATATGGAGCAGCAGACAAACTCAATGAGGCGTCCAAGTTACTAACCATTACAGAAACCCGTTGGGTTGTTTCCGGTGTTTTTAAAACTCGTTCCAATGCCTCCAACAATGATGATATCATTGCTACAACAACAAGAGACTACCTTTCATTGGCAAAATTCATCAACTACAGGAAATGTAATGACCTACAACTCGACATCTACTGTCGCAAAACACACAAAGAAAACAACTCTGATGTCATTCATTGAATTTTCGTCGATGAACACCCAAACATACAAAGATACTTACTTTGTATCACAAAGCAGTCCCATCAACCATGCAACCAACAGCGAAAAGAAACACAAACATCTCCATTTTCTACTCCTCATATTATCTTGTCAACAGCACCTACCTTGTCACTGTTACTGTAATGACGGAGATGCCATGCTCTTGGGAACAAATTTGAATGGAAGGGAGTTTCCTGTGTCCAAACCTCCCGATACGGCAAACAGATTTACCTGCTTGGAAACTCTAACAACTGAAAGAGATTCCACGCATGTTCTAAGTCACAGAGAGTACTCAGCTGCAGAAAGATCTTGGGGCTTACTTCACACTATGAGCGGCAGAAGCATGAGACAATGTAGGGATACTGTGGAACAATCTTTGATCGGTACAGAACTTCAAAAACCTTTGCCTGACCGAAAAACATCAGATCACAAACACTGACAAAACACATTTACTGAATAGACGATCAGAACTAATTTCAAAATGTTGACACGAGAACAAGTACTATTTACGCAACTTTAGAACAATTTAACACCTCCAAAGAACAGTAATTGTAAGGGCCCTAACAAGTAATCCAATAAATAAGAATTTTTCAGTGTAGTAGAATCAGTTGTCTGATGATCGCATGAATGCGTGAAACTCCGAGTAACAACAAAGATATGTTTTTTTCTTCCCACGTCTATCTCTGAGTATAAAATTATATAATTATAAAATTATATTTCTGATTAGCCAATTTCGATCCTCTTCTGGGTATAATTATTTGTTAGGTTTTCATTTTCGTTCTCTTTCTGCCGTA
Source organism: Sanderia malayensis (assembly GCA_013076295.1). Taxonomy (NCBI): domain Eukaryota; kingdom Metazoa; phylum Cnidaria; class Scyphozoa; order Semaeostomeae; family Pelagiidae; genus Sanderia; species Sanderia malayensis. The sequence goes on from RQOL01000833.1 coordinate 146,305, forward strand.
CTACTCTGATGAGTACGTACTACTCTGATGAGTAGTACGTATGAGTAGAACTCTGATGAGTAGTACGTCAGAAAGAGAAGCTTGAGTATTTATTATGTTTCGCTATGTTTCAGATTTTCAAAGCAATTTTATAAGGATACTGTGCTGGACAGCCACGAAGAAGAGCAGGAAAAATTTTGGGCAGCAAACAGCAAAACAATTTCTGAAGACGAAAGGAGGCCAGAAAGCCAGTTTTTCAATTCTGGGTGATTCCATCATGAAAAAGGTGATGCCTCAATGAAAACCTTCCCTGGTGCCATGATCGACCAGATGAGATCTTATATCAAGCCAAAGATAGAGGAAAAACCAGATGAAATAATAATCCTATGTGGAAAAAAACTTGAGATCAGAGAGCCCCGAAGAAACAGCAAACAAGCTGATTGATATGGCTACTGAAACGAAGAAAAAAGTTACAGACTCAAGCATCATAAAAATACGTTGCAGACTTGAGCATCATAAAAAGAAAGAAAGAAAGGTAAGAAGAAAGGTAAGAAGAATGGTAAATGATTCAGTTAAAGTGGGCCTCTCAAATAGTAATGCACTTAGTTAGCAAAAGTATTGCACCAGCTGATAAAATTGGCCTCTAGAAGTGGCTCTAGGCCTGAGCAAGAAAATTTACAGAACCATATAGAAATAAAAAACAGGTTTCAATAGCGAATTTCTTTAACAGAAATAAACTCAAAACTTCATAAATTTTCAAATGAAAACATAATTTAAACTTTATCATGTTGTTTTACAATAATATTCAAAGAAAACTTCGAAAAGGCCCAATAAAAATTTTTCACAACAATTTATCGAAGTTGAGTAATTAAAACGCCTATAATTATAATTTGTTCACTCAAAGAGACGCAAATTGTTTCTCAGTTAAAAAAGAATGTTTAGATTTAGAAAAACATAAACATTTTTCATGTAAATGTCTTGACCTTTTAGAATTCAGATTTTTAAACGATATATGACTTATATGCATAGATTTAGAGAAGCAAATATATAACATTAAAATCACCTAAACACACCGAATTCAACTGACCGTAGTTTATTGCACAAGGAATGATGCTAGTTCTAATGATTCCAATTCTAATCATAGGACAAAATTTCATAAGAATCCTCTCCTTGGATTTTTGAACATCAAAGGGGCATTCTGCAATAGGTGAGAAAAGAGGCAGTTTGCAATCGTATCACTGCGTACGAGACAAAGAATGTTGAATCTATATGTTCATTACTTAGCATCAACAAAAAAGTTGATGATTTTTGCAGTCTACCAACAACATGACCTTCCAAATTTGGATAGTTTTTTCAAAGATCTATCAAATTCTGTGAATTCTGCTCTAGGGAAGTACAACAACATTATAATTATGGGAGATTTTAACATGCCCACCGAAAAGAGCAACATCCAGACCATAATAAGCTCCAATCTTTCTCAGATGTAACAGGCCTACAAAATTTGGTTAAAGAGAAAACCTGCCTTACCAGAAATCACGCTTCTTCAATGGATGTTTTTCTAACAAGTCGACAGAGACTATTCCAAAAAACATGTGTATTGGAAACAGGATTGAGTGATTACCATGGGTTTGTAGTTATTCTTCTGAAAGCTCAATTTGCCACGGCTTAAGGTAAGACATATAACATATCGATGCTATAAAAACTTTATTGAAATTAATTTATGTCTGATATCAGAGATGCAAATTTTAAAACCGACATGATATTAAACCGACCAATAAAGAAAGGCTTGCAGTACGCAACATGTCTTAATTAGAATACTGGAAAATTGTGTGCAACATCAAACTGGACAATGATTTCACTGTTGGTGCAATATTGATGGACTTATCAAAAGCTTTTGACTGTATCCTGCAATTTGCTTATAGGAAACCTCCACATGCATGGTTTCGATGAACATTCACTTGTCTTCATTTATAGACAGGGAAACACTTGTTAAAAAGTAACAAATTGCCTGCCGAATCTTAATTTTTTCTTTGGAGTTCTACATTTCAACGGCTCTAGTTTGATCTTCTAAGATGGGCCATCACAGACGAGTCTTTTGAATGTTCTGGCCTCAGAACAGCAAATCAGTTCAATATTGCCTAGAAAAACAGCAATAGACTTGGAAAGAATCATTGTAGATGAAATCCGCAGAATACAGAGATCAAACAAGCTTGCAAACTCGAATAATATTCTTGCCATCTCTGCGAAAAAACATGGCCTATATCCGCTGTCATTTCGATTCAATAATATTACATATTGTGGTATGAAATCATTTAGAATTCCTTCTCAACGTGATGATTTGTTTGAAAATGATTTGTATACACCTATCCAAGTTCATGTGTATGCTGAGGACAGGGATACTGGTGCTGCTCAGACAGATAGTTGTTCTGCCTTGCATATTGAGAATGAGAAGCTACCAAGCGAGCAGCTTCAAATTGCAAACAAACTGGGTGATGAAAATATTTCTCTCAAACTACGCATAGAGGAACAACAAATTCAGAAACTTTTCAGATGGCGTAGTAAGACCACGAATACCATAAATAAATCTTGGACACTGCAGTCACTACCATCAAATTATGCAAGCAAAGATAGCTCCTCCTCTGCATTGAAGGCACCACAACCAATGCCAAACCAAAATGCAAAGCAAACCCATTTAATTCAATGCCTTTAAGACAGGATAGACTCATTGGAACAGCAACTACATCAAAAACAGAATTTAATTGAATTACAGTGAAATCCTGCTATAACGAACCCCACTTATAACCAACTTCCCGCTATTACGAACTAAAACTATGGTCCCTTAAAATCCGGGAAGTAAATCCTGCTGTAAAAACTCCCTGTATAACGAACCTTGGATATAACGAAATTTCGTTAATACGAACTAAACTTCCGATGCCCGACCATAGATACCCTCAATATAACGAATTTTTAAGAAAACTCATCGCACAGTAAATATTGTGTTAATCACTATCTAACCGGCTTAGTGTATTTTAAACCTTTTAATGATGCCCAGTCCCACGTGTTGTCTCTGTTATATCCGGTTCACTGTATTGTGATGATTTAGGGCCCACATAGACAAAATAAGAATTGGGCTTTCTTGATTTATTAAGGGATTAAATTGTTCCCCACATCCTTTACATGGTATTTTTGTTACTTTTCCTTTCGCCCAAAATTTAATATGACAAAAGCATAAAGTATGGATGGAGAAAGTGGAGAAGAATGTAAGGCAATAGAAGAAGAAGTTGTGAAACCACCAGTGAAGGGTGAAGTTGTTGAAGCTCTGGATGTGCTTCAAAAATTGAGCCTTTTTGTGTGACAACGGGGAACAAAATGCAAAAAAGATCTATTCCCTTTCGAAATATAACTTTTGTCTTCTACCAAACTTTTTTTGGAACAATGTAGTGTCCCAATTAAGTGTGAATACTTGAGGGAGGGTCCAATGGACTTTTTGGTCCCTTTGTGTTTGGAATTCTTCTAAGATATTATCTTAAATTATTTATTTGTTTAAAATATTTGTTTGTTACCGTTTGTTTATTTATTTACTTAAAATATTACAAAGAGAGTATCCTTTCAGACTTAAGCAACACAATCAAAAACAAAAGGAGAAAAGCTAAAAAGAAGAAAGGCATGAAAAGAAAACGAAACAAAAGGAAAGATCCAGAGCCTGAAAATCAAACAACAACAACTAAAGAAAGGGCATTGAATCAAGAAAGCCTTTTGAAAACCAAAAGGAATACCGGCGGCGAAAATAAAAATAGGAAAAAAAACAAGTCAGCACCAATGAGGTATATAGAAAACCTAGAGAGCTGACTTCCAAAATGAGGTTGAAGCGGCCTTAATTTAAAAGAAAAAATTTTGCAAGGCAAATCGCACAAGTGACCTTGCATTGTACGGCTTTTCAATACGTGCTATAACTTCTTTGTTTCCCAGAATGATCATCTCTTGTATATCATTCGGATGTAAAAATAGACAGATTGTCAAGAAAACTAAATCCTCTGAATGTCTGAAGGGACCAGTAACAGCCAATGTTGCCGCGAACAGTGAAAGCAGTTGCAGCAGTGGTAGGCCAGGGCCTAATGCCTTTCATCGGTGTGTTGATGTCACCAATGTTTCTTTATGTTTCTTGATTCTAAATGTTTTTCTGCAGTTCTATGTTTCTTTAAAACTTCTGATGCACTTTCTTGACAATCCTTTGACAGGTTTCCAGTAAATAAGGAATGGCAGACCCAGTGGATTTCGGCAGTTAGACGTTGTAAATGGAATCCAACTAGATTTTCCTACATCTGCAGTGAGCATTTTCTCCCTTCTGATTATAAAGTACCTCCTGGCCAACCGCGACCTCGCTTGAAGCCCCCTGCCATACCCTCTGTGTTTCCACAGATTCCAACAATACTTCAGAAAAAATTAGTAAAAGAACGAAGACCTCTAATACGATATGCGTGTGTGGCAACCAAAAGAAAACAAAATGAGGTCTCTCCCAATTGTGAACATGGATTGAACATCAATTGATTGTGAACCTGGCTTTCTCACTGAAGTTTTTAAAGATTTGGAAAAGCATTGCAATGAAGCACTCGACATGGTTGATTGCTGTCTTTCCATTGATGCAGTTGCCATCGGAAAACAAGTATTGTTCGATAAGAGAAAGTCAAAATATTGTGGTTTTGTGGATTATGGCAGGTTTGTGCTTATTATTATTATTATTATTATTAAAACGAATATTTATACAGGATGACACTTTCAGTCATATGATATATACATATATACACTGTTTTCAATAGGGTCCTGTAATTACAAAGAAATAAATAGGTTACGAAATTGAACTATATAAAGTAAAACTATTATGATTTAAAAACTTAAAATTAAAATTCGAAATTAAAATTAAAAATGAATTAAAAAGGTTACGAAATCGAATTATATAAAGTAAAACTATTATGAATTAAGGATTAAAAATTAAAATTTAAAAATTTAAATTAAAAATTTAAATTTAAAATGAATTAAAGCTAGAAGTTTTTTAAAAATGTTTTAAATTGCAGTTTTTGAGTCCATAAAAGGTCTCATTTTCTTCAGTAGGTTCAGTCTTGACGACGCTTTCTTCATTGACGACTTGATATGCTGAGTCATACAGAGGGTATTGTTAAGAGCAAGTCCGAGGTATTTGTAGCCATCGGTCTGGTGGATGATACTTCCTTGGTGGTTGATCTGTAAGGAAGTGTTTTCTGCCATACTTATCCTTTTTCCGGTACCGAAGATCATGGTTTCAGTTTTTCCGATTCTTGTGTTGATCACAAGTTCATTCGATTCTAGCCAAGTGACAAAACAATCAAAATCTTGTTGTAGGTTCACACGAATTTGGCCCATGCTTTTGTGCGAGCAGAAAAGAACAGTATCATCTGCATACATCACCATTTGACAAGTTGTTATCGATTCTGTTGAATCATAGAAGATCAGCAAGAAAAGAAGTGGTCCCAGTATGGAGCCTTGTGGCACACCACAATAGATTGGACTAGGTGATGACAACTTTCCTTTGTAGCCTACTCGTTGGTGTCGTCCAAAGAGATAACTAGACAACCAGTCCTTTGCCAAACCGTTAATACCGAATTTCGGTAACTTGTTGATTATAGTCCAGTGACCTATGGTGTCAAACGCCTTGCTAAGATCGACAAAAATAGCGCCAGTAAGTTCTCCTTGGTCCATCGAACGTCGTATGTTGTCACAGAAATAGGTTGTTGCTAATTCAGTTGACCTTTTACTTCGATATCCAAATTGGTTGGGTGCCAACAGGTGGTTGGATTCGAGGTATTTCATTAGCTGGGCGTGAACACACTTTTCGAAGATCTTAGAAATGATGGGCAGGATACTGATAGGACAGTAATTTTCGAAGCTGTGGGTGTTTCCAGATTTAAAGATTGGTGTAATACGAGCAGATTTTCAATCATTTGGTACGACACCAATAGTAAGCGAGAGGTTAATAACGTGTGTTTCTTCATCAAATTTGTGTTGATAGCACTATAACAGCTCTTAAGCATGCTTTATATTCTGAAGACATGGTCTAGAGACCATTGGTAAAAGAGATACTGTACCATGTATTGAGAGTTATAATAATTCATGGCCCCAAACAGGGCATCTCCATGGAATGAACTGCCCACTACCCATAGTCCAGAGGCTCAAGGGGGAATATTGCCACCCGACGAGGGAGTTTACCAGACCAACTTTTTCTAGACCAGTTTTTGGTTTAAAATTCGAATCTGGATGTTGATCGGGTGGGAGAGGACGCTTTTCCGAGATATGGGCGGGTTTTGACCAAAGACAGGGACAAACAGGTAAACTCTCTGCAAATGACTAACCAAAGTGGAACTTTATCGAAAAAAACTGTTTCTAATCCAGTGTTAGTGCAGAATTCGAATATGGATGTTGATTAGAGGGGAGAGAGCATTTTTCGTCGGGTCGCCTTGAGCCTCCGGAAACCTCAGTTCTATGATCAATATTGTCAAATAAAATCTTGCATCCATGATCCTCTTCTGTATTACAATCATTTGATGACAATCTTTGACTTTCATGTTTAACACTTTGTAAAACTTCCTTAAGATGTTGATGACCAAACTTGTCTAGTTTCTTGTACATGAATGTATGCAACACTCCTATTCTCATTATTCTGAACCTCAAAAGTGTTGAGTGAGAAAAGAAAGGATAAAGAAGGAGATGAAAACCCATTGATAGCAACAGTGTTTAAATATTTCCTTTTCAATTATCAAATGCAGTGCTTCGAAACCTTAACATTTTCTGACTTTATAATTAGGGTTAATATTGTCATCATTTAATATCAAACATGGATTGTCGAAAATAATTCTTGCCTTTTGCTCTGATACTGTTCAATATGGGTTTAATTGTCGTGGTCCTGCTTCTGAAATTCCATTAAAAGCATTTGACAAAGATTTTGTTTTATCTGATATAAAGTCAATATTTAGTACATTCTCATTGAGTGCTAGAGCTTGCTCCGTCCCATGAAAAATTAAGTTTCTTAGAAAAAGCAATTGTAGAAAAAATGGAAATAACAAACGAAGAAATTTAAATTAGAACAATAGGTACAACATAATATCATTTGTGAATGCTGCAAGATAATTGTTATCAATAACTGTACTGCTGTCATGTATTGTGATCGATTTTTAAGCAACACAGCAGCTGCCATACAAGTTGCTGGAATGGCCATTTCATAATTTCTGACTTTGCTCTTTCTGTAAGATGCAGTCTTTAGGATCATGATGAAAATTGGTAAAGTAAAACTCGTGGTAAAGACTTTCAAAAGAAAAATTTACAAGGTTGTCCTTGGTTGTTTTTCGCAAAAGACTTTTGAATCATGGATTGAAGGATTTTTTTGAAACATAGTCCTGAACATTCCTTGTCAATTTCTTTTGCCAATAACATCAATAGGTTATGTCTGATGTTTGCCTGTTTCCAAGCAGCAGCAGCTATTTGTTTGTATGTTCCATGGCATAACATTTTTCCGAGCTGATGAAGAGTTGGATCAAGTTCCTTTTCCTTCACATTGCTTGGCCATTGAATTCTGACTCTGACTGAAATACGTCCCAAAATCGGATCATCTCGATTTGCATCACTTGGCAAACAAAAGTTGTGCTTCTTGATGGTCTGGACACTTGTTCTCGAGAAAAGTGATTTTGGCGGGGACTTTTCATTCTTTCTGTCTTGAAATTTTGTTCGAGGATAGGCACGTTTTCAGTGACATCTGTAGCAGATTCATTGAGCATAAAACTTTTGGATGCATCTTCTGTGTTCGGCTTGTAAACTTTACAAATCCCTTCATCGATTTCCTTCAATTTTTCCTTCGCTCGTTGTCTTCTCAGTATCAATTCATTGCAGCATCTACATATGTAGGTCAATCTGTTGTAATTAAATCTGAAACTAAAGGAATCTAATTCTGTTTTCTTTGAAACAACCAGATTATAGTCGGTCTTTTTTTCGATCTGGTTCAAGCACAGTGTACAGTGGTGAACAACAGCGTCCGCAATTACACCAGTGTTACACACTGGGCAGATTGAGCAGCTTTACACAAAGTAATTTAGCTTGAAAAATTGCTTTGGCCGCTAAACAAGTTTTTCAATGCATTGGCAGCAGAAGAAGTTTTTCAATGCAAATGCGCAGACTTTACATTTCCCTTATTCTGTTTTTCCTCCTCCACAGTAAAGTCTGCCCGCGGGCTACACAAAGTACGACACACAGTGAAATGTGATTGTAAGTTACAAGAAGATATGTTGTGAAATACCACGTGGAATGCAAGAAAACACAAAGTTCTCTAAAATTTGAAATGAAATGTGATACCTGGTCTGAATAATACATATCGTGAAATACCACGTGGAATGATGCAATGTTCAGTCTCAATAATAACACACATTGCGATGCATGTGTCATTAAACCTGGGTTGTTGTTCTGTTATCGCAGGGTTGCTTGGCTTTTTCTTCGCTTATTCCCCTTTTTAGTAACAATGTACATGCAATGCAGCAAAGCATGACGTTGGTTGAAAGATCAAACAGCTTTGAAGTAAAAATCATGAAATAAAACCTTCCGTAAAAGATATGATGAGTCTCAAAATGGTCGAGAATCTGCTAGGAATATGTTTAAAAATTTTCAAATTAAATCAAAGACATATATTCGCTGGCTTCATAAAATATATGTATACATTTATTTTTTTAGAATACAACATGTAAAATCTGAAAATTCATGTCTTTCAGTAGGTAATGAAATTGCTGAATTCTAAAAACTGTTGGAAAACAAGAAGTGCAATCCAATATGCAATGCAGTGTTGTGGTGTTATGCAGCACACACCAGCACTACTTCGATGCACTCCACTTTATTTCAAAAACCTTAAATCTGAAACACAATCTTGTACATCAGATAAAATGCAAATGAAAGCTTAACAACAAGCAAAGAAATCTGGGGGAATTGCGGACAAAAAACTTGTGGAAGCGACTTTGGGAATCAAAGATCGACAACAGCATGGACAAGAACAAGCCTACGCCTATGTTTAGGATCAACAATAAAGGTAGGGTTATGGACTCAATTTTATAACAATAGAACCATTCCTTGTTATTTTAATCAAAGTTGACTGGTATTTTTGTTTTAAATTGATTTTTACAATTTAGATCAATGAAGGAACAATTAGGCCAGTGTGAATTGAAAAATACTTTTATAAAGAAGTGACAAAGAGGAAGAAGAGGAAACGTTAACTGGTACATAGCAGCATTTTGAGAAAATTTGTGAAGAATTCCAGAAATAATACGCAGAGCAGCAAAAGAGATAAATCTACAACTTCTTATACCATGTGGCAAGAACTGCAATATTTATATATTGTAGATATAGTTAATTGATTTTGGGTTGCTGTATTCTGTTCACAAGCAATATTATTTCTCATCTGTTGTATTTCATGCTATTATGCGCTGTTGGAGGATCGCAAAAGGAACAAAGAGACATATGCAAACGGAGCCCAAATAGAGCGTGCCAAGGAAAAAGCTTCGCATGATCGCCAGATACCTGCTTTAAATTAAAGATTTGGTATGTAAAAGGTAACCCAGTGGTAAAAATGTATACTTGTGCAAATAGTGGGGAGCACATGCGAGGTGGGAATGTACGCAACAGACCGGAAGTATGAGAAGTTCACTTTGTTACGAAAGTGCATGTACCCCACTAGGACAATGTTGCAACTTCGCATGCTTGCGTGCAATATAGCTTGACGTTATCTTGCTGCGTCATACAATATTTCAATTTCTTGTATTTAAGCCTAGTTCTCATATGTCCTAATAATCGTAAATGTCAGGGATCTTTACGATTCCCGATTCTTCCGATATATGAGAACGCATAAAAACATGCATCCCCGTCTGTTTCCGAGGATCCCAGTCGGATGTCATAGGAATCTTAAAAATCGGAAGCGTTTCTATTTTTCTTGTGCGTCCCAGTTGGCCCCCGATCGACTGGGATTTTTATGACTAATGAGAACGTATTTTAATAACACTGGGATCGACTGGGACGTGTTTTTGGATTTTCGTTATTCGAGTACTGACAACAAAATGGCGACCAACCAAGAGAAGCACCTTGAAGAACTCGGAAAAGAAGCTGCCTTTGGTGATGATGTCGCCTTTATGGATATGGTAAAGGAATTTCCTTGTATCTATAATAGAGGGAGCCCCCAATTCACAGATAGACAATTAAAATGAACGCCTGGAAAAGGATCGCAAAATTCATCAGCAAGGCCAGTAGTTCCGGTGGTGATGGTGACGATGGGGAAATAGAGGCCGCTCTTGAGTCCCAAATAAATGCTTAGAAGCAGCGGTATGAAAACATCAGGACCTTGTTTAATTCAAATTGTGCCAAAGTAGAACTAACTTTGGCGCCAAAGTGTAACGATGTTTACGATCTTTCCGACTGTATATGAACTTGTCCGTCCCAAATATCGGATTTATCATAAGAATCGGGAATCGTAAAAATCCCTGACTTTTACGATTATTAGGACATATGAGAACTAGGCTTTATGCTGCTGAGATTAATGAATTTATAACTTAATTAACTACATACATACCTGATCTACATACATACACTACAGGTAAATACATACATACCATACATACATACCTACATACATACTTACATACGATACATACATAAAAACATACATAACATACATACCAACATACGATACAACATAAAACATACATAACATACATACCAACATACGATACATGCACGAAACATACATAACATACATACATACCAACATACGATACATACATAAAAACATACATAACATACATAACAACATACATACCAACATACAATACATACTTAAATACATAGATAACATACATACCAACATACGATACATACATAAAAACATACATAACATACATACCAACATACGATACATGCATAAAAACATACATAACATACATACCAACATATGATACATACATAAAAACATACATACCAACATACGATACATACATAAAACATACATAACATACATACCAACACATGATACATACACAAAAACATACATAACATACATAACAACATACATACCAACATACAATACATACATAAATACATACATAACATACATACCAACATACGATACATACATAAAAACATACGTAACCTAAATACCAACATACATACCAACATACGATACATACATAAAATATACGTAAAATACATACCAACATACGATACATACATAAAAACATACATACCAACATACGATACATATATAAAATACATACATAAAAACATACATAACATTCATAGCAACATAGGATACATACATAAAAACATACATACCAACATACTATATACATAAGACTAGCTGGGGGCGCTCGCGTTCGCTCGCTTCCCGGAGGGGGGAAAGTGGAAAAACTTAATGTGGTTGGCGCACTTCGTGCGCTGCATTCGCTTACGCTCATCCCCCTTTGAACCCAACGTACAATGGGTTAGCTCGCTACGCTCGCCTGTGGTTGGCGCACTTCATGCGCTGCATTCGTTAACGCTCATGCCTTTTTCAACCCCACGTACACTGGGTTAACTCGCTGCGCTCGCCTATGGTTGGCGCACTTCGTGCGCTGCGTAGAATATATATATTAGATACATACATCAAACATACATAACATACATGCCGACATACTACTGTACATGCATAAAATACATACCAACAAAATACGTACTACGGTTTGGCAGGCAGGTAATGCAATCAAGTGTTGTCATATGAAATTAGTTAAATTTTCAGACCTCTATCGATTCCGTGAGGATGAGATTCGTGCTCTTCGAGATCCCCGATTACCATTCCACAATTGTCTGAGGTCCACGTTTTTGCCGAATTCACTGGATTTATTTGCCCATCGAAAATTGGAAAATCAAAACTCGACTGCACAATAAAGGAAGGAAGCAACTTCCTCGTCAATCAAAGGCCACAGTCACGAAAGGCGCGAGCATAACAAGTTTTGTTCGACTACACTCTTTTTTATAAGAATAAACTTAAGAGTAATGAGGCTGAAAATTTGTGAAATTTAAGAAAGTTTTAAAAATATTGTCAGGCTCACGATCTTGTGAAACTATTATTTTTAGAAGGCGTTTTTTATTTTTGAATTGGCGTGCTTTTCACAGGCAATGGTTTTAAATACACTTAGCCAAATTGCGATGAAAGTGTCGAAAAAATCTGTACTACAGGAAATAAGGACTTATTCTGTTAGCCGTTCTAATAGTTATGCGTTTTTGGCATCAATAATAGCAGTGCATTGCCTCATCCGTATTTTGTGCCCCGCTGAGAATAATTTAAGAATATTCCGAGGCTCAAAATAGAAAAAAATTAAGAATATTGAGGCTCAACAAATAATTAAGCATTGTTATAAAAAAAGAGAAAGGCTTTAGTATGCGGGAAAGCTCTCGACACGTCCCCGGCACGCAAAAAAAGCCGAGGAGAGCAGCGTGCACGGCAGGATCTGACAGAAGACACAAAGCAGACTTCAAACGAAAAAAAAGGGCGGAAGAATTTTCGAAGCAGAAAAGTGGAAATATCTTGAAAAGGAAAACAAATTTCGAAAAAGCAAAAAACATTTGCAAATATACACGGTAGAGGGAAGATATGTGAGTGGTTTTGGAAAAGAACAGAGCGGCCAGGTCGGAGAAAGCTCGTCGAGAACGGCCCTTCGCTGGGGGGCCTTTGAGCGCGGCTTCCGTCACCGCTAGGATTTTAGGTAATAGTGATAAGATTCTTGTCAACACTTTGTGATAAAAAGCAGATTTTGGCACTAGAAAGAATGGCCAGAGTAGTGGTTGTGCAAGTCTGTGTGGGGTGAACATGAACACGATGGAAAGAAAAAAGTTGTGTCTTCTATGAGTGTTGGTCTACAATTATAAGCTAAGAATGAGTGCATTGAAAACTGGGCTCTTCAACAGTAGAATGAAACAAAACTTAGACTTGAAAGTGAGGGCAGCATACGGGTTAACCAACAAAAAAAATGAAAATGCCAGAAATGTGGCGAAGTGGATGATGGGTCTTTACCCATGGGAAAATAAAATATGACAAACACTGTGAAACCCGCATATAAAGGGGGGACTGGCACATAGGAAAAATATATGATAAAACAGGGTAGAAAACAGAGATGGTCCGTACTGTAGAGTAACTACACGGAGAACACGTAGGAGACAACATATGCTAAGTAACAACCCCCCAAGCTGAATAACTGGATGAAAAATTTCGGAAAGCAAACTCATAATCCCTTCCTGTGCTGGAGGGTAAACTGGAATATCAACTGTTGGGGTCACGTTGGGTCTATGTTCGGTTTGAGCTTCTCGTCTGGCAGGATGTACCACAGCTTCAATTTCACCACCATTTGACGGTGACTGGAGGCTGAGCCTCTGCGACATTGTTGGGAGCAGCCATTCAGAATGGAAATGAAAATGAGGGCAGGGGCGGTGAGAGAGTACTGATGAACAATTTCAGTACATTCACACTTGAAGCAAGTGACGGGTGAAAAGGGGGTGAAAACTAGCTGTTCAACTGCTATATAGCCACTTGTAGGTATCTCGGTTCCAGGACTATTGCGTGCAGAGTCCAAAGGGGCAGAGGTGTAGTGAAATAGCTCTACTTCTCGTTTGAACTAATGTACCCTAGAATTGTGAAAAGAATAATGAAAAACACAAAATAATTGTTGCAGGGGACTCAACCGTGATGAATGTCAAAGGAATGGGCCCTAAAATAGGAGCTCAAGCAGAAGGAGGATATTTACATTTACTTTTTCCTGGAGCAGCTGTCAATGACATGCAATGCTACTGTAAAGTGCTGATTGATGAAGAACCAGATACAGTCATCTTAAACTCTGGAAGGAACAACTTAAGATCGAAGAAGTAAGATGTTGAAACATAGACTGAGATTGTTACTCTGGTTAGATCTATAGTCTCAGACGATATTTGTGTTTGTGCGTCAGGCCTAATAATGAGAGGAGATTCTTTAGAACATAAGAAGAAGAAGAAAAGTCATTGCTTGCAGGACATGTACAAGAAGAGTAGATAAAGTTCTTAGAAAATGGAAATATTCACTCTCAAAAACATTTCAATAACAGTAACCTACATCTGAACAGGTATGCTGCTAGTATTCTAGCCAATAACATTTTAAATATTTTGCATGCAGGACAAAAAACAGTCTCAAGGCACTTTCAATACATGCACAATAGTAAAGAGCCATATGAAAAGGATGACCCTGGGGCTAAAAAGTATTTATCCTAATGTAGAAGCTGATGAAGCCACTGATAATGATACATTTGCAAATAACAATTCTTTAAAAACTTTTGAAAAACATTTGTACCCCTCTGAAAACTCCCCATACCAACAGTACAAAAGGGTATATGTTTTGGTTACCTGAACATGAACTCAAAACGCAACAAGTTTGAGTTCCTAAAACGTGTAGCAAAAAATTTGACTTGCTCAAAATTGGTGAGACAAAAATTGATGACTCCTTCCCCACTAAACAGTTCATGATTGAAGGCTTCATGCGGCCTTTCAGACGTGATCAAAATAAGAATGGAGGCGGCTTATTGATATACGCAAGGGATGATGTTCCAATATAACAGCTCTATTGTGGCCCATCGTTGCCACTATGATTTTTGAAAATATTTTAAGAAAATTACTTTATCTTTAATTTAAATCTTTATTTTCTTTTTTTATAATATTTTTTATTTATATCTTTACAATTTTATTTTTCTGTATTGATTAAATTTCTTAAACTATTTAACTTTTTTAAAAAAAATTTAAATGTGATGCAGGACAGGTGGCCCATCGTTGCCACAGACCATAGCTGCCACAGTATACCACAATGCTTTTCGGGCTCAAAAAACAATAGCAACTCGTGGCACCGGTGTTCTTGAAATTATCTTCTTCAATAGTTTTTCCATGTCAGACTTGCAGCATAAGATAAAATTAAAATGAAGAGACAGCAAAACTTCGACAAGTTGTACGCAAGACTATCAAAGAAAAGAACAAATAATAAAACAGAAAAAGCCAAAGAAGAGGATTATATCACCGTGCAGGGGCTTTCAGCTGAGATGGAAGGAAAATGATTAAATCTTTGCGAGGATGATTATAAATGACCCCTGAGAGAACATTTGGACCCTTTGTGTTAACGATTTCCACCCATTCTACCTCAAATTCACATTTTTCAGATTTATAGGACTTATTTAAGTCCCTCCTATCATGAAAATTTAGACCATTTTTGATAAAAAAAGCCACATCCTCCATTTTTACTACTGCCTTCAGTCCAATTGTTGGAATGTTAAGTTCAGTTACCCCCCGGATCCAGTACCTTTATGTTATCGTGTAATTTACTATTTCTTCATTCGGTTATAATTCTAAGTAGAAAGCTCAACTCAGAATTCTGATCTCAGTATCCTACATTATTATAACCGAATCTTATCCGCAATGGAATCGAATATTAAGAGTTACAATGGAACTGAAAATGTCAGAGTATTTATCGAAAAAGTTAGTTTTCATTCTGCGTTAAAGGGTTACGAAAGCGAGAAAGCCGCCCAGAATATTGCCAGTCGTCTCGAAGGCCTTGCCTTCGATGTTTATTTAAGATTATCAGATGCAGACAGGAAAGATGTCGAAAAGGTAAAAGCAGAATTGTTAAAAGAGTTTGAGCGTGGCAATTTAGATAGAGAAGAAGCAATTAACCAGTTGGCTGCTCGAAAAAACTACGAAGAAGAATCCCCGCAGACGTTCGCCTACAAAATTTTGGAACTGGTCAAATTGGCCTACCCATCATTTGACGAGACCACTCGCAATACGATTGCGAAAGACTATTTTGTAAAAGGCGTTCACCCAAAGATGCAAGTCGCCTTAAAGTCATTGCCTGATTTCACGTCAGCCGATATCAACGTCCTTGCTGAAGAAACAGTGCGTCTCAAAACAGCAGGTATTCAATCTTTTGTATCCACTAATCCTGTTAAATCCAATGATCACTGCATGGCTGTCAACTCCATTGATTTGGACTCATTGGTGGATTCAATTACTGACAAGGTCGTTGAAAAAATGAAAAAACACTCTGTCGATGATGACGGGGGTCAAGATCAGGCCCAAAGCGTAAATTGGGTTGCGAGCGGAAATTCTTACAACCAAAGATTTCCAAGAGTAAACAATTATCGCTATTCATCTAGCCGAGGGAGAAATCCCCGTGGAAGATATCAACGATTTCCTCGACCAGGGGGTACCCAAGAGCGAAAATGTCGTTCATGCCAAAGTCCTAATCATTTTGTAAAGGACTGTCCTACCAGATTTTGCCAAGCGTGCGGCAATACGGGGCATGATTCCTGGAGCCAAAATTGCCCTAAATACCAATGACTAGAAGAACCTCGAGATACGCAGTTGATTAATAATGTGAATAATTCTAATGAACGTTTTTCTGCAGTTGTAAAAATTTCGTTTTCAGATTCAACTACAAATGCGTTATTAGACACTGGAGCAAGTTGCTCCCTGATTGACATTGGTTCTTTACAGAAATTAGGCTTAGAAGGAAATATCCAAAAATCTCAACATGACAATCTGATTGACGCATCAGGTAATAACATGAACATAACAGGATCGATTTTAATGAAAATAAAATTAGCTGGAAAAGTCCTACAACATCGAATGTTGGTTTTGAATACAAAGTCTTTTAAAAATGTCATTTTGGGGAGAGATTTTTTATCGCGATTTTCTGCATTCGAAATCGATTTCCACAACAACAAGATAAAATTAGGAACTCACTGGTTAAATTGTGTTGATATTACAGAAGATCGCAAAGTTCAGTTGGTATCGTCATTAGTATTGCAGGGTCGATCAGAAAACTTTGTAACCGTCAAATGTGATCAATCATTTTCTCTCGTCACCGCTGATTTTGAGCCTGTGCAACTTAGTGAGTCACCAGGTGTATACGCTACGCGCTGTCGTATAATTCCAAACATTGAGGGATGTTTTCAAGTATCTTTCTTAAACATAAACCCTTGTTCAGTGTCAATACCAGCCAATACTCACATTGGTTTTTTAACAACCTCAAATACCACAGTAGCTCAAATTGCTCAGCAGGATAAAAGTACCTCCACAAATCTAGAAGATTCTATAGTATATGGGGAAAATCTTTCCAACGACGAAAAAACTAAGATTTTAGACATTATTTCTAACTTCAAAACCATATTTGCTCCTAATCCAAAGAAACCTACTCTAGTTCGCAACATGGAACATAAAATCATAACTAACGACGCCCAACCAGTAAAGCGTAAACCTTATCGAATTCCGTATGCATATCTCGAAGAAACTGAGAAACAAATTACAGAAATGTTACACAATGATATCATTCGGCCTTCGTCCTCGCCTTGGAATGCGCCAGTAATTTTAGTTAAAAAGAAAGATGGGTCGATGCGTTTTGTGTGTGACTTCGGAGGGTTAAATGATGTAACGAAAAAGGACACCTACCCGCTTCCGCATATAAATGATGTTCTTGATAAAATACAGGGTGCCCAATATTGGACAACTTTGGACGCAGCTTCTGCGTATTGGTCCATGCCTCTAGCACAGGAAGACAAAGAAAAAACGGCGTTTTCAATCCCACGTGGCAAATTTGAGTTCAATGTTACTCCCTTTGGCCTCTGTAATGCTGGTTCATCGTACCAACGGATGATAGATATTACTCCGTCAGAGCTTGCCTCCGACAGAGTGCTCGCGTACATGGATGACATTGTTATTTTTAGTAAATCGTTCTCAGAGCATTTAGCCGATCTTGAGCAAGTTTTTTCTCGTTTAGAATCTTGTGGCATTTCATTAAAGCTCTCCAAATGCGTTTTTGCTAGTGCTCAAGTAGATTTTTTGGGGTTCGAATTATCTAGACAGGGGATTCGACCCCAATCCCGTTTAACCGATGCTATCCGTTCGTATCAACAACCATCAACAAAAAAGGAATTGAAAGCATTCCTTGGACTGACAGGATTCTATAGGGCTTTTATCCCGGATTTTACAAGAATTAGCCAACCCCTGAATGCGTTGACGAGTGACCATGTCCAATTTAATTGGTCTTATGATTGCGAAGAAGCCTTTATCAATTTGAAAGAGAAATTATCATCAAAGCCTGTGCTCGTTTTTCCCGATCTTCACAAACCGTTCATCGTAGAAGTGGACGCCAGCGATTTCGCCGTGGGTGGTGTATTAACTCAGTTGGATACCAATGGTACCTTACATCCTGTTGCTTATTTCTCCAACGCCTTACAAAATGCTCAACAAAACTGGTCAGCTACCGACAAAGAGGCTTATGCCTTACTTACTGCAGTTCGTCATTGGCATGTGTATCTCGCAGGCAACAAGTTTATTCTAAACTCGGATCATAATCCTTTAACTCATCTTCGAAAGCAACAGAACCCTCGAGGCAAAATTGGCAGATGGCTGTCCGAACTAGAGGAATATGACTATACGATCCAATATATTCCTGGTAAGGAAAACATGAAAGCGGATGCTCTATCACGAATTGCTACAGCTTCCAAAATTCAGCCTCCATCGGAATTCGAGCACAAAATATATGCTTTATTTTCAGACAGTGCTCACTTTCTAAATCAACTTAAAGAGGAGCAATCTCGCGATCCATTGATCACAGATGCCAAGAAACACATGGCCGATCATATTCCTATCCCGAAAGGTCGCCTAAAGAGATTTCAAAATCAACTAAGATTCAATAATGACATATTAACTAAATCAGGTCGACCAATAATCCCTCCATCACTGAGAAAGTCTGTCGTTAGCGAATACCACAACGTTGCACACTTTGGCGTTGATAAAATTTATGCAACGTTAAAAGAGAGATTTTATTGGCCGAACATGTACAGTTATATTCAAACCTTTATTCGTCGCTGCGATACATGTCAACGCACAAAATGTAACACTCGCCGCCCAAAGGCACCTCTAACAGAAATGTTCACGCCAACTGCTCCTATGCAATTCATATCTATCGATATCGGCTACCTTCCAAAAGACACCAAAGGGTATCAATACGTCCTCTTAATTGGAGACATTTTTTCCAAATTTATTACAGCAGTTCCACTGAAAGACCAAACTGCGCCTGCGGTCATTGACTCATTATTAAATCATTGGATCTATACCCATGGCACTCCATCTTATTTACTTTCTGATCAGGGTTCCAATGTTGATGGAAATCTTATGCGCGAAATCTGCAATACTTTAGGAATCGAGAAGCGGCGGTCGTCGGCATATCACAGCCAAGGTAACGGCTTCGCTGAAAGAAACATTCGCACGTTAAAAGATATGCTGAGAGCAGTTCTACTTCATAGACGATGGCCCCAACCGAAATGGCGACAAATCTTACCCAGTTTGATATTTGCATTGAATACGAGCGTAAGCAAGGCTACTAATTGCATCCCTTATAATGTCGTTTTTGGCAGATCAGCCGTTTTACCTCAAGATGTTACATTTGGCCATGATCTCACTGATCAGTTCCCTGAACAGTCACCCGATGATTATCAATATCTCGCTTCGTCATCCCTCACAGAAATATTTCACCATGTGAGTAACGCTCTACAGTTGAATCAAGATCCTATGAAAAAACAGTACAATCGAAATATTCGTCTCATTGATTATGCTGAAGGTCAGAAGGTATGGCTCAAATCTAAATTCTACAAAACGGGAGAAAATCGAAAGTTGGCTCCCCGTCGGCATGGCCCATGGACAATTATTCGTAAATTACCCAACAGGGTAAGTTTCCAAATTTGCAATTCTCACGGAGAACTTAAAGTCGTTCATCATGATCGTTTATTGCCGATTACCGACGTTGACAATGCATCAGATCACGCTATTAACGTTCCCGAGATCATTCATGATCAAGATTCTACTCCAGAAAACATTGATTTATTTGATTCTGACTCGTCAGCAAGTTCATCGACTTCGGAGAGTGACTTTGAATTAGACGCGAATGACAATACGGATTCAGATAGTAATGCGGAAGATCATGACGTCGTTCGACGTTATCCGGTTCGTAATAGACATCAAAGACAATTTCCCGGATCAATTCCTTGGAACAGCTTATCAGTTTAATTGACTCACTGTATTTTATTCGCTTCGTTTTGTTAGAGGGGGAGTAATGTTGGAATGTTAAGTTCAGTTACCCCCCGGATCCAGTACCTTTATGTTATCGTGTAATTTACTATTTCTTCATTCGGTTATAATTCTAAGTAGAAAGCTCAACTCAGAATTCTGATCTCAGTATCCTACACAATATACGAATGAAAACCAGGAAGGTTAAGATTCTTGAATTGGGCATCATTAAGTTTAGAATGCCATGTTTCACTTAGGGCTATAATGTTGAAGTCTAGATTTAGATCAAGTAAGAGGCTCTCTAGCTTATCACATTACCCAGTAGTGATGATATGTCAGTGACGAGGAAACTGAACCTATTCTTGTGGGTCAAGCTAATATTATTAATAAGTTTATGAAAATTGTGATTCGAATATTAGTTGAAATTGCTATGAAAATTTACATGATTATTGATATCGTTATTATAGAGTGAGTCATGTTCTGAAAGACTTAATTTGTATAAATCTAGCTTTTCCAGGAGTTGATAGTCATTGACTTCAATGCAAGAGTTTTGACATGCAAAATTTGAATTGAAAGTTAGATCGAGTAAATCATTCATCTCCAAATGGAAAAAGATTTACGTAGCAATAAGGAAAACTCCAATACTTAAGTACTTTTGAAAAGTTCGCCGACTGCCATGGCTGGAGACCGGAGCCCTTTGATGAATCAGACCTTTGCAATTTTGGCTAGGAATAGATTTAACAACGTCATGAACCTTCTTGTTGCACACAGAGCAGTTCCTTTCAAATTAAGGGGATTAGAAGTGTTACCGATTTTGACTGACCAATAAGATTGAAGGGATCAATAAGATGGAAGGGATTGGAAAGAGAGTGAATTTTTTGAACAAATAGCACAAAACCATGAAAGACTTTTATCCAACGAGAAAGATTGAAAGTTTTTTTTGTTAATGAGGAGCATTTGAAATGAAACCAGGAATCGCATAAATCGCAGCAAATTGAAATGTCATCGTCCTTAACGACTCTTAAACATTTAGGATTCGGACAGTAATAATAAGGATTTGAACTACTACTCGTTAAGTTTATTTAAATCAACAATTGAATTAATACGAATAGGGCAACTATTTTCATTACGACGAATGAAAATAGTTCCTCTTTCTTAAGTTTAATTTCTCTTAATAACGATTTACGCTTAGCAGTTAAGCTTTCGTTAATAAATATTTTACCTTGGGTATTAATGAACGGTTGGAGATCAAAGTCCTTCACGGTGATCTCTCTTAACTTCTTTTTGGCTTCGAGGAACTGGTCTCTTTTCTTCCTAGACGAAAACTCCACTATTATTCCTGCCTTCTCATTTGCAGAGATGCAATGACATGCTTCGATTTCTTCTTCGCACACAGGGACATCAATTTTTTCGGCGAGTTTCAGGGTGAGGCTGACTGGATTTTCTTGATTCGATCTTGGGAAACCATTGATTTCTATCATTGTTTTGCACCCGTATTGTTCAAGATCATCAATTTTCTGTTGCGCGACTTCAACCTTTCTTTGGCTTTCCTTTGCTTGTTTTTGTAAGGCCTCGTTTTCTTTTCGCATTTCTTTATTTTCTGTAGTTAAATTATCGATGTGTCGATCGATCGTGCTGATCTTGTTTTCCATCGTTTCTTGATTAGTCTTGACAATGTTTATTTTATTGTCTATTTCCACGACACGCGTTGTAAATATCTGTAGGGCTTCTGTTATTTTCTTTTCCATCGCTGCGCTATGAACTTTTATTTGTTCGGCAATGGCGTACGACACAGCTTTTTGAATAAGTTTTTCTAGATCTTTGCTTGATTCCATTATTGATATTTGATAGTAATCAGAATGATCCATTCAAGATAAATTTGTATTTTGGTAAAAAATAATAAGTAAAAAAAGAACATAAAACTAAAATTATAGCATACTAAGTATTTCTCAACCCCTAAGGGCGAATGTAGAACTTTTTGATGAAAGCCGCCTCAAAAAACACGTCCTGCAGCTACTGGCAGATACTGGCAAACTACGCTTTTTTTTAGAGAGAAAGTTGTAGTTTTTGTAGTAGGCGACAGCCATTGTTGCTTCAGCATTGTCGCGGCGCTTAGGCCTAACATAAACCAGCCAAATTTTAAAAAACAAATTATGATAAGGGATTATCAGGCGAGCGGAGCAAGCCAAACTGTTGTAAGAGGAGTAGGCAGAGGCATGAGCGCAAGCAAATGCAGCGCACAAAGTGGGCACTATCAGTCAATGTTTCTTGATAATAGATAATCAGGCGAGCGCAGCGACCTAACCCGTTGTACGTGGGGTTGAAAAGGGCATAAGCATTAGCGAATGCAGCTCACAAAGTGCACCAACCACAATAAATTTTTTTCACTTGCCCTTCTCCGGGAAGCGAGCGATTGAGAGCGCTCCCGGTTGGCACTATACATTAAAATGTGATTGAAACTTACATAGACAGTATTCTCTTTGCATGAGTTTGGTAAGGATTCCATTGATTTTCATATATATTGTAGTAAATGGTTTCTTGAGTCATTTTACATTTGCATGATGTGAATAGCAAACATTAGTGACATTGACAGCTTAGTGTGAATTTCATTTCATATATGCTTAATTATTACATAAGAAGAAAGATTATGCCTTGAGTCTAACTCGGTGTTACGGCAATCCATTAGGAGTTAGATTATTGATAAACTGAATTGGATATTCCGCCTCTTCATCTGGATCCTCTGTTATCACACTGTCTGTGCTGTAGTATGTTCTGTCAGGAGTTTGTAGTCTTTCCCGGATGATGTCGTTGATTTGATGTGAAAAGTCATTCTTTGGGGTAAGACAGCAACCCTTTGACATGGTTAAAGGATGCAGCATGAGGCGTGACTGTGGTGTGTTTGGCTGGGGATATATGAAGTTCAGCATTTCCTCTCGCGAAGATATACATATTTGATGTGGCAAAGTGATATTGTCCAGTGCATCATGTTGTTCTTTTTGGTTGCAGAGTCTTAGGAGCCATTCTGAAAATTCTTTGTGCGATTCATCTTGAACAGCTCTCATGTTTCTGTGCAGTCGATTTTGTTGAAACTGTGCCCGCGAATCACTGATTTGCTATGATTTAAGATTCTCTGATACGATTTTCTCTCTTCCTGCTTTGGGGACAACAGGTAAGACCTGTCTGAAATCGCCACCAAGTAACACGAATTTGCCGCCAAATAGTTTGTCAACTCTTGTGATATCCCGAAGCAGTCTGTCAACTGCTTGTAATGCCAAGGCTGGAATCATTGAAGTTTCATCCCATATGAACAGGGTTGTTTCACGCAACACTTGTGCTCTTCGGCTCTGTCTCTTGACATTGCATGTTGATTCCAGCTTCAATGGTATTGGAATTTGGAATTGTGAATGTGAAGTTTTGCCATTGATAAGCAGTGTTGCTGCGATTCCTGACCAAACCATGCACTGAACTTTGTGTCCAGAAGCATGAAGGTCACGAACCAAGGTGTTGTAGAGAAATGTTTTCCCTGTGGCAGCTGGTCCGTTGAGAAAGTTACAGTTCTGCTCTGATTGCGCCTCAATTGCTTGAAAAATGGCTGTGTAAGTACCCCTTGTTGTTCTGGATTCAATGCAGTGAGCATTTGTTCTCCTTGCTCTCTTTCATTAGCAACGTCCATGTGATCTTACTCTGATAACACAAACAACAGTTTCATTTGGTATATACAGAAATATTTGTTGGGTAAGCTATTGCAGTGAATATCATGTTACTAAATTTTAAATCACCTTGTTCTGGAATGACAAAGTCGGCCGGTAGCTGAGGAAGGTGATCGTAATTCACAATTGACAAACCATGAACCATCAAAATGTTGTCAATATCATGTAGACATTGATAAATGTGTCTGCCTTGGAAGGTTATTTCTGGCTTGTTGAGTTGATCACGTCCGACAAAGTATTCACTCATCCCTTCTTTGAAGGTGTCGAAGAGTTTTCTGATGTCTGAAGGGGTTTGAAAGAGTAGCAATGTGGCAAACAAATGTCTGAGTTGTGGTGGCATATTAAAGATGACTGCGTCGTGTAAACAGCGTGTGATTTCGGCATCATCTGCCATTTTAATGAAATTTAACAATTCTCAACACACATACAATATTTCTCTAGTCTTTTAAAGTGCCCTAACAGGTTTTTCTCATTTCTGATACAAATAAAACTCTCTTGGCTGAGCTGCAGCATGTTAATGAGCACAACAATTTAGCCATCAATGTCTGGAAACTTAAAGTGAAAATAAAAATGGAAGCCTACAACACCAGGTGTTCCCAGGTGGTCACCCATCCAGGTACTGACCTGGCCCGACCATGCTTGACTACGGTGATCGGACGAGAACCGGTATACTCATGGTGGTATGGTCGTAGGCAAAGGAAAAGCGCCTTGACGCTGATATCGTTCGCAACAATTGACATGTTTTTTATTCTCTCCGGCCTAACAGACTAATATGACACTGAACCTTTAGCAGTCTTTTTTATCCTTTTATTAAGGATCCAGATTCGACAAAGTCCTATTTTCAATCAACAATTAAGAGATTTTATACGGTAAAAACCCGCATATAAGAACATGTAAATTTTCCTTCAAGACTATTGTTCCAAGACAATAGGCTATTGTTTTGTCTATTGTTTTGAGCAGCAACATCACCCTGAAGGTTCTTAAACCATTGGTTCTTATATGCGGGTTTTTATTGTAGTGAATACAACAAAACCACAACAAATAATACCTGTCATATAATCTTTCAATATAATCCAACAACAACAGTTATATGTTATGTTATGTTATGTTATGTTATGCTATGTTAGGTTGTGTTATGTTATGTTATGTATGTCACTCTGCTTCCTCCTGTCGCGATGTCCTTTTGTTTGAGTTGTTTGTATTTCTATGTTGTGTCATATTTCATGGGTTTTTTCTCTAAATGTATATTTAAATGTTGATGATATAAGAGCCTCTTGGAAACTATTCCAAATCGTCGAACATTGTTTCAATTGCCCAACAACTTACCATAGTTAAAGTAAGCCAACTTTTCCTTTATCACTTTGAGGAGGGGACTAGCACGACCGCAGGTCCCCACTACCAGAAAATTTACGGTCGAGTTACTAGCGTTTGCAGTAATCGCAGGGGTCAACTAAACCGAACTGCAATGGAATGGCCTCACCGTGGAAGAAACACCTTTTTGATCATGTTATCTTCCCCGTCAGGTAAGTATGAACTAGATGCGGACGTCAATGCAGACCACTGCAATTCTTCTCATAACTCACACGAGGGAGCGTTTAAAGAAATATAACAGATTGCATCAAGATCGAAGACTTTTCATTGGATGGGCTATGACAGTGGGGAACTGCCCGCATTTGTGAGAGCGTGGGGCATGGCTCTGTGGAGAAATCGACACTTATGGGGGGAAGGGTGGTGTGGTAATACAGGGGGCCTAAAACGTGGCGACGTGCAGGAACTGACATCCAGGAGAAATGGAGGCGTCCAAGAAGACATTGCAATATCCATTATCGTAAGTATGTATTACAAATAACCGCATCTACTTTCACAAGCGACAGTTGCGGTAATTAATGAATTAATGGTTTTATTTTATGCCCACACACATGCATCGACTATTTTTGCATGCATGACATGACTATATAATTTGCGTAGACTTTCTGTCTCACCCTTGTCGTTGAAAATCCAGACACAACATAGTTTAGTGGTGAGTACCTAACACGCTTCATATGCAGCATTTTTAATTTTTCAGATTATTTATTATTCTGAATAGTACCTATACTTTGACTTTTTCCGCTGCTTGCTTTTGGTTTCTTCCCTTCTTACTTCAATGTAATTTGCATTACTGTTCCTCCATTTTAATGAAATTTAACCATTCTCAACACACATACAATATTTCTCTAGTCTTTTAAAGTGCCCCAACAGGTTTTTCTCATTTCTGATACAAATAAAACTCTCTTGGCTGAGCTGCAGCATGTTAATGAGCACAACAATTTAGCCATCAATGTCTGGAAACTTAAAGTGAAAATAAAAATGGAAGCCTACAACACCAGGTGTTCCCAGGCGGTCACCCATCCAGGTACTGACCTGGCCCGACCATGCTTGACTACGATGATCGGACGAGAACCGGTATACTCATGATGGTATGGTCGTAGGCAAAGGAAGAGCGCCTTGACGCTGATATCATTCGCAACAATTGACATGTTTTTCATTCTCTTCGGCCTAACAGACTAATATGACACTGAACCTTTAGCAGTATTTTTTATCCTTTTATTAAGGATCCAGATTCGACAAAGTTCTATTTTCAATCGATAATTGAGAGATTTTATACGGTAAAAACCCGCATATAAGAACATGTAAATTTTCCTTCAAGCCTATTGTTCCAAGACAATAGGCTATTGTTTTGTCTATTTTTTTGAGCAGCAACATCACCCTGAAGGTTCTTAAACCATTGGTTCTTATATGCGGGTTTTTATTGTAGTGAATACAACAAAACCAAAACATAAACTACCTGTCATATAATCTTTCAATATAATCCAACAACAACAGTTATATGTTATGTTATGTTATGTTATACTATGTTAGGTTGTGTTATGTTATGTTATGTATGTCACTCTGCTTCCTCCTGTCGCGATGTCTTTTTGTTTGAGTTGTTTGTATTTCTATGTTGTGTCATATTTCATGGGTTTTTTCTCTAAATGTATATTTAAATGTTGATGATATAAGAGCCTCTTGGAAACTATTCCAAATCGTCCAACATTGTTTCAATTGCCCAACAACTTACCATAGTTAAAGTAAGCCAACTTTTCCTTTATCACTTTGAGGAGGGGACTAGCGCGAACGCAGGTCCCCACTACCAGAAATTTTACAGTCGAGTTACTAGAGTTTGCAGTAATCGCAGGGGTCAACCAAACCGAACTGCAATGGAATGGCCTCACCCTGGAAGAAACACCTTTGTGATCATTTTTTTTTTTTTTTTGGGTTAGGCACATGCCTGCACCCGTTTAATTTTACATTCAATGCAACATATTTACAATTTAAAAATGAAAATAAACTTAAATCTAATAACAACAACTAAATATTTTCTAATTAACTATACTAATAACTACAAGTAATAAAACATTATAATAACTACAAGTAATGAAATTTGAAAATACTATAATAAACAACTCTAATTGTCAAAGTTCTTGTAAAGAGTTTTTTTTTTTTTTAATTAACTGTCCATTTTACTTTTTTTTTAATCA